>JAOYMZ010005023.1:12667-23335 GCA_025802335.1 Pinguicula primuliflora | reverse complement strand
CCTTCTCCTATTTGCCATTTGGTGTTCTTGATCATTATATCCCTAGTTTGTGTCATTCTTTTCCATGTGTGTGAGCTCTGAGGTGCTGCAGTTGCAGTGGCAAGTGGATGATCTGAGCAGTATTTGTCATGCCTAAATTGTGCCCAAAGTGATTCTTTTAGTCGGAACATCCACCATAGTTTCATACTCATTGCGAGGCATATGTCTTGAAGCCTTCTTAATCCTAGACCACCCTCTTTTTTTGGTAGACATAGACTTTTCCATGATTTCCAGTGAGTTTTATTTTTGCCTTCGTTTTGTCCCCAGAAGAAGTTGGAGAACATACTTTCTAGATTTTTTATGGTGGATTTGGGGGGTAGTAGGGTTGCTGTTTGATATATAGGTATGCTCGTTAGGACAGATTGGATGAGTATGAGCTTGCCTCCTTTGGATAGATGTTTTGTTCCCCAATTTTCAATTCTGTTTTGATTTTTAGGATTAGGGAAGTGAATAGGCTCATTCTTTTTCTACCAGTGTATAACGGGGATCCAAGGTATGTTATAGGCAGGGTTGATTGTTTGAGACCGGTCCAATTAGTGATTGAGTGTTTGTTTTCTCTTGGAGCTTTGTCTGAGATGATGAAGGAGCTTTTGTCAATGTTGATTTTTTGTCCTGAAGCCTGTTCATATTTATGAAGCAGGGTAAAGCATTCTGTGAGCGATTTTTTAGTTCCTCTTGTGAAAATGATTAAATCGTCTGCATATGCGAGATGTGAGATGCCTTTGCATCCGTTTGGGACTTTGTAGGAGGTCCAAGGTTTGAGTTCTATCATTTGGTTTAGATTTCTGCTTAGCACTTCTGCTGCAATGATGTGAAGAGCATAGGGGAAAGTGGGTCCCCTTGTCGCAAGCCTCTGGATGATTTAAAATACCCACAGATTTGTCCATTTGTTAGGATTGAGAAATGGCAGTTGGAGATGGATCTCCAGATCATGTCAATGAAGCACTCAGAGAATCCAAATGCCCTTAGAACATTGATCA
Organism: Pinguicula primuliflora; assembly: GCA_025802335.1. Lineage (NCBI taxonomy): Eukaryota > Viridiplantae > Streptophyta > Magnoliopsida > Lamiales > Lentibulariaceae > Pinguicula > Pinguicula primuliflora. Next base: position 22,316 of record JAOYMZ010005023.1, on the reverse strand, counting down.
GGAAAATCCAAGATATTCGGTCAAATGCTTTTGCCTATCTATTTTGATTGCTATGTTATGTCCTGTTTGTTTTTTATCTAGATAATGGAGCATTTCTTGTGCAAGTAGGATGTTGTCTGAGATTAGACGGCCTTTGACAAAGCCGCTTTGATTGGGAGATATGATTTTTGGGAGAGTTTTGGATAATCTCATGGAGAGGATTTTTGTTATGATTTTTCCTGCGAAGGTGCAGAGACTTATGGGCCTTAAGTCCGAGCATTTGCTTGGGTTGTTATTTTTTGGGATAAGGCACAGGAGAGTACTTGTAATGGCTTGTGTGAGTTCTGCTCTGGCAAAAAAATCCAGTATCATGTTATGAAGATCTGAGGAGATAGTGTCCCAGCATGTTCGGTAGAAAGCACCTGTGAACCCGTCTGGTCTAGGGGCACTTTCCTTATTGAGTGAGAAGACTGCTTGTTTGATTTCTTCCAGGTCTGGCCAGGAGATTAATTCTGAATTCATTTCTTCTGTGATCAATTTAGGGATTGTGTTGATCAGATCTTGATTGTGACTGGTTGGTTCAGATGTAAGTTGTTCTTTGAAGAAGTTTTCAAGCAGATCTGGAAGTCCTTCTGCCTTTACAAACTCTCCTTTTTCATTTTTAGGTTTAATCTTGTGTTTTTAACTCTGCGTATTTGAGTTGTTTTATGGGTTTAGCTTGTGTTTTTGTCACCTACTTTTAGCCATTTGATCCTAGATTTTTCTTTCCAGTATATCTCTTCGGCTATAAGTGCTTGTGAATGTTTGGCTTTGGCAAGGTTGAGTTTCTCTCTATCTGAGCTTAATCATGTTATTTCATACATTGTTTCCAGTTCTAGGATAGAGTCCTCGGTTTGTTGAATGGTTTGAAAAATGTTACCATATGTTTCTTTGTTCCAAGTACTTAGAACTTTTCGAAGTCTTTTAGGCTTTGTATTGAAGCTATTCATGTGTGATTGTGGAGGGATTGGCTCATTCCATGAGTTAGATACAGTTTCTTGAAAGTCATGGTGGAGTGTCCAGAATTGATGGAATTGAAAGTTTTTCTCATGTACCTAAGCATACAATCATGAGAGTGTTGCTGGCTGTGGTTGTACAACGTGGATGGCCTATCCATCAACTTGATATCAATAATGCTTTCCTGCATGGGAAATTGGATGAATTAATCTATATGTCTCTTCCACCTGGTTACCATCCATCAATACCAGGCCAAGTATGCTTGTTAAAACGTTCCATCTATAGGCTTAAACAATCTTCAAGGCAGTGGAACAAGGCTTTGACATCTCATTTGTTTGATTATGGTTTTATAGAGTCCCCTCACGATCACTGTTTATTCCTCTTGAATCATGCTGATCACTTCCTGATTTTATTAGTCTATGTGGATGATGTCTTTCTAACTGGCACTTCAGCTCATGAAGCAGACAAAGTTAAGGCTTCGTTGAATGAGCAGTTTAGTATAAAAGATCTTGGTGATGCTGCCTATTATCTTGGAGTTGAATTACTCCATTCTGATCATGGATTGTACATAACACAAAGAAAATATGTGATGGATATTATCTCGGACGTTGAGTTAGAAAATGCCCGCATCACATCAACACCATTCCCTCCTAGTTTGAAGCTGATTGCTGATTATTAAGATGAATATATTTGCGGAATTGTAAAGAACACGATGTTTACGTGATTCGGAAAATTCCTACTCCACGGGAGGAATTCTTCCAAATTTTTGTGTCTTTTTTCTCTTATTTTTCTTTCTCTGTACATGCGTATATATAGAGTTTACAAGGTAACCTCCAATCATGGAATCCCTATGATTAGGGAATGTGATCCCTACAATTAGGGACCACTAATCATGGAAAGGATTTATTCAAATCCTTTTCGTAACACTCCCCCTCAAGTTAGGTGGTGGACGTCCGACGCCTAACTTGGATAATACTTCTTGAAACGAGTGACCATTAACCGCCTTCGTCAATATATCTGCTAGCTGGTCCTCTGATCTCACAAACGGAAGTGTTACAATCTTCCCCTCAATCTTCTCCTTAATGAAATGTCGATCGATCTCCACATGCTTCGTTCGATCATGCTGAACTGGATTTTCTGATATGTGGATAGCTGCCTTGTTATCACACATCAAGGGACACGCGCGTCTGGGCGGAAATCCAAGTTCAGTCATCAACTTGATAAGCCACAGAACCTCTGTTACTCCTCGAGCAATACCACGAAACTCTGCCTCAGCACTAGATCTCGCCACCACAGTCTGTTTCTTACTTCTCCATGTGACAAGAGTCACTCCAATGTGAGTAAAGTACCCCGACGTAGTGCGTCTATCCATGGCGCTACCTGCCCAATCCGCGTCAGTATATGCTTCAATGTCCAAATGTCCATTCCTAGAATACAAGATCCCCGTGTCTGGTGATCCTTTCAAGTATCTCAGAATTCTGAAAGCAACTTCCATATGATCCTTCTAAGGACTGTGCATAAACTGGCTCACTACTCCCACTGCATACGAGATATCAGGTCGTGTGTGTGCCAGATAGATCATCTTCCCCACCAGGTCTTGGTACCGATTCTTATCACCTAGTTCAGATTTTTCCACCATCTTCAGTCCATGATTAAGCACCATTGGAGTATCTACCGGCTTGCAGTCTAGCAACCCTGTCTCAGCCAAAAGATCAAGAACATATTTTCTTTGGGATATGAAAATCCCTCTCCTATACCTCATCACTTCTATCCCCAAGAAATACTTTAGCATTCCCAAGTCTTTCATTTCGAATTCTCGGAACAAGCTCTTCCTCAATTCTTCGATTTCTTCCATATCATCACCTGTGATAATCATGTCGTCGACATAGATAATAAGGCAAGAGACGCCTTGGGGCCACCATTTCAGGAACAAAGTGTGGTCGGAATTACTCTGGACGTATCCACATTTCTTCATGACAACTGTAAATCTTCCGAACCAAGCCCTGGGTGATTGTTTCAAGCCATAGAGCACCTTGCGTAATCTGCACACCTTGTGAGGTCGAAACTCAGTAGAGAATCCCGGTGGAGGAGACATATATACTTTCTCAGATAAATCACCATGTAAGAAGGCATTCTTCACGTCAAACTGGTGAAGGTGCCAATCCAAATTTGCAGCCAATGAGAATAAGACCCAGACCGTGTCAAGTTTGGAAACCGGGGAGAAGGTCTCTGAATAGTCCACGCCATACGTCTGAGTGTAACCCTTTGCCACCAATCTCGCTTTAAACCTCTCAATTGAGCCATCAGCTTTACGTTTGATGGTATACACCCATCTGCAACCAACAAGTTTTTTCCCACCAAGCAAATCACATTTCTCCTACGTTTCATTCTTCTCTAAAGCACTCATTTCCACTTCCATAGCATGTCTCCATTCTGGGATGTTTGAGGCTTCTTTCTCATTTCGAGGAATATCTTCACCATATACTACAGCAGAGAATTGTTGAGTAGATGTAGACATACTCCCCCTGATGACATTGGCAATAGGATACCTCTTGGTTTTGGGATCTAGAGTGAACCGCCTTTGGGGGATTCCCCGAGTGGAGCAATCCGGAAGAACTCGAATAGGGGTCACCAAAGATCCTGCATCAAGGTCAGTCGGCATAATATCCAAAGAAACTGACTCAGGTGAAAGAGTGCTTACAGAAGTATCCATAGTATCCACGGAAGAAGATCCTTGGGGTTGCCCTTCGAGTCCTGACTGCATCATGTCGTGGTCCGAAACGGGTAGTCTACCTGACTCATGAGAAGGTTCGGGTAGCACTTGTGCATGAGGCACACGAGTTGGATTAGCTGGGACTTAGGAGGATATAGGTGAGGCCGGAGGCACGTGGGGCGCCCCCAAAGACTGTGGCAGGTCGCTGATGGAAGGGCTCAACCAATCCAGGTCGTCTATATCCTGTATCTCCCCTGACGACTGGATTGGGTAGGTGCATGATAGAAATATTCTGTCTCGACGAAATCACAATCCATCTTGACAAACATCCGCTGAGTAAGTGGATTATAGCAACCCCTTCTGTGTTGATCCATACCCAACAAACACACATTTTTCAGCACACGTGTCGAATTTCGACCGATTCACCTTTGGAACATGAACATAGACCGAGCACCCAAATACTCTAGGAGTGAGGGAATGGGGGGGGATACCCTTGATAGTTCAGACAATACTTGGATAGGTGTCCTAAAATCTAAGATCTGAGTCGGGAGCCTGTTGGCCAAATATGTGGCTGTAGATGCTGCTTCAGGCCAAAAATACCGTGGTACTTTCGATTCAAACATAATGGCCCGAGTAATCTTAAGAAAAAACCGATTCTTTCGTTCAGCCACACCATTCTATTGTGGGGAGTAAGAACATGTGGTCTGATGTAACATCCCATGATGAGAGCAGAAGTCCTGCATTTTCTGATGTACAAACTCTCCCCCATTGTCAGAACGAAGAATCTGTATTTTGGTTTTGAATTGAGTAAGGACCATATTGTAGAATTTGTAAAACTTTTCAAACACCTCGGACTTATGGCGAAGAAAGTATATCCATGTCATCCTAGAGCAATCATCAATAAATAATACAAAATATCGCAATCCCTATCCTCCAACCGAAGGGGCAGGTCCCCACACATCGGAATGTATTAAAGAAAAAATCTCAGGAACACGAGTATTTGAAGTGGGAAACGAATATCTATGATTTTTAGCTAACACACAAGTTTCGCAATTTAAAGGGATACTAGAGGCTTGAGGAAATAGTCAGCGAAGATACTTATGGGAAGGGTGGCCAAGATGTCGGTGCCACAATCAACTTTTAGACTGGGTGGATCCGTAAGTTAGGAGTATCCGTCCTGGCAGTGAGTCAACTTCGTCAACATAATACAAGCCATTCTTCTCAGTGCCACGCCCAATTATCCTCTTCGAATTGATATCCTGTAGAACACAGAAGGAGGGAAACATCATTACGATACAGTTGAGCTCTTTTGATACGTGGCTAATGGATAATAGCTTGTAGGATAACGATGGAACATAAAGACAATTTGATAAGCGGATAGAAGATGAAATATTAATAATGTTTGCCCCTTTCACAGAAGCACATTCCCCGTTCGCTGTCTGAACCACTTTCTTTTTTGAGTCCTGTAAGGACACAATATCTAATCAATCATATGTAATCGTGTCGGTGGCGCCGCAATCGAAAATCCACTCTCCATGTTTCTTAACATTCGACCTTCCTGTAATATTAGCACACCCCAATTCTGATCTGGGTTGCCCAGATTTAACAAAATCGCGACTTTGGGCCAGACAATTTCCTGTAGAAATGACCAATTTCCCTGGCCCGATTTCTGTCTTCTTGGACTCAATTAATTCATCACTTGATTGCGGCCCAAAACATAAATTTGTAAAGTATTGTGGCCCAGAAATTAACTTGGAAGGTTGTAAGTATCGGTCTGTACCTGGCCCGTGTGTAACCGGATCATTACCTCCCATTTTCCGGGTCATCTCTTCACTCGTGGACCCTTTCTCTCCGAACCCTAGGTTCGTGACTGCGCAGTTTCCGTCGGAATCGTCGGTCATCTCGCCCGCCTGGCACCCCTCCACAGCGGTGGCAGTGCTGCGTCCTTTCTTCCGTGCTCCTGGAGGCTCGTTGAACTTGTAGCACTCAGCTTTTATATGGCCTGGTATGTTGCAATATTCACACCTTACATTTGGACGACGAGATGACGACCGTGCCAGAAAATGGCCCTCCGATCGTCGGTCTGAGTTCTGGAATCGCGAATTCCCGCTCTCAATTTGCTGATTTTTTGGTTTAATTACAAGTCCAGCCCCTATTCCCGATGATGGGTCCGACGCGTCGAAGGTCACCATGGGTCTCAGGATCTGCTTTCTGGCGGCTTCCCGTCGGATGGTTGCATATGCGACCTCTACTGAGGGTAACGGAATCATCTTCAGTACATCTCGAATAGTTTGTTCGAACTCACTGTCTAGTCTGGCTAGGAACACAAACAACTGGTGTTTGTCTTGAATTCGGTTAAACTTCTCGATGTCATTGACTGTTTCCATAGGATTAGGTCTACGCCGGTCGATTTCTAGCCAAAGTGACGAACACTGGCCATAGAAATCTTCAATGGTGTCTTTTCCTTGGCTCAGTCGATCTGCTCTTGTGATGAGGTCGAAACTTTGAAGGCTATCCTCCCCTATCGTGAACGTCTTTTTAAGAATTTTTCAGAGTTCGTAAGAATTTGGATAGTGAGCATATTTTTGAACTAATTGCCATTCCATGGATCTAGTGATCCAGCCGAATACTTGCGAATCTTTCTCCCTCCATCTGGAGTAATCTGCATCAGTTTCTGTCTGGGCTTTTGCCTCCCCGGTAATGAAATTGAATCTACCTCTCCCTACAATATAGACCTCCATAAGCCGTGCCCAGAGGACGTAGTTGTGACTATCGAGTTTGACGTCAATTACTGCTGATAGGTTGTGATCTCCTGACTCCTGTGTGGAGGATGATGATGGATCACCTTGTGTTTTGGCTTTCTGGTCCATGAACAAATTAAATTGTTTGAATTGCTCAGCAAGGCTGGCATCTGCTCCGGTTAGCGCCTTGAGGTTGTCACCCATGGTGCATTTGTTGTCAGAAAAACGAGATAAAACTCGGTATATGATGAGATCTCAGGATCAATCCTGCTCCGATACCATATTACGATGAATATATTTGCGGAATTGTAAAGAACACGATGTTTACGTGATTCGGGAAAACCCTACTCTACGGGAAGAACTCTTCCAGTTTTTTGTATCTTTTCTCCTTATATTTTCTTTCTCTGTACATGTGTATATATAGAGTTTACAAGGTAAGCTCCAATCATGGAATCCCTATAATTAGGGAATGTGATCCCTACAATTAGGGACCACTAATCATGAAAAGGATTTATTCAAATCCTTTTCGTAATATCTTCATCTTGTCGTCTACTTCTACATATGGGGAGTAAACGGTAGGGAAATCAATTATAAGTCAGTTCATTCAACAATTGCACAGACCAACACACTCTGCTGCAGTTACGTGTGTTTTCTTGACTACCTGCTACACCGTAATTAAACCAGTATGAATGTGCGGAGTGACTGTAGCTATCCCACCACCAAGTAAAGGAAGAGGAATGTTGCGGCGGAGGCGGAGGCTCCGCTGTTATGCCAAAACCAAATTCCCAAATGTTGAGCAAGGTGAAGGATAACGCGGAGGCGGATGTTCTTCGCTTGCTTTTTTTTCTTGTTTTAGCCCAGTCCCGGACTAGAAGTCTGGAATATCTTAATCTTGTGATTAAGAATCTTAATCACGTCGGAAAAATCTTGGACTTGGCAAGTCCGGGCGGCGATTCCCGGACTTGCCAAGTCCGGGCGGTGACATTTTCAAAAAAATGAGACGACCGTGTGGTAGAAAAAAAATTGACCGAATGTCGTGCCCCTACAAGTTAGAAATTCATCTCTTACATCTCTTCACACTGAATCTCCGATAAACAAAATCTCAATGTCACACCATTTCAACTTTCTAGGTATAAGAAAAGGGCCATAAACAAGCAAAAATGGATAAACGATTGCAGCTGTCGACTGTCGCCAGCGGCCAGCCTTTGCTTTGCCCTTCAACCCCACAAATATTTCCCACAGACATGTATTGGAACTGTAGATAAATTTTCGTACAGAGTGAATCAAGAAAGTAGATTTCGATTAATATGCTCTTAGTCTTCTTCTTCATTGCAACTCAGGCAGACCATGTTTGGAGCTCGAGAACACAGCCTCTGCAGACTTCCACTATATCCTATCCAATCCAATCCACGTCTGCAAAAGATCATGAAAGTTAGTACAATGAGACTCCGCAAACTGGATGAAGATCTTGTTGAGAAAACGTGATGTAAGAAACGTGGTGTAAAGGGATAAGGGAAGTTTTGGAAATGATATCATCCGAAACCTACCTTATCCCATGATCCCATCTTAAACGGGACTCTCGAGTAGTGGAGATTTGTGACACTCTATGTTGTAATCTCTATATATGTGAGAAACAAGGAGAGATCATCAAAAAAAGGAGAAAATGATCTATCCCGTGGAAAGGGAATTTCCGAACCACGTAAAAATTCTTGCATTCTTATCCCGCAAAATAAACAATCTACAACCAAATATGGTATCAGAGCAGGTTTGAGAACCGTTTCCTCATCTACCAGCGAAGAATGACTGGTGGAGTCATGGAGAAGGACAAGGAAGTGGCCAGCGGCCGACTGATACCTCAAATAGAGGTTAAAAAATTCTTGAATCATGAGTTCAACAGATTCCTGGAGTCTCAGACAGAATCAAAATCATCTAAAGAAAACGAAGATTCATCAGTCATCATAGACATCAAACTTGACCACAATAATTATGTATTGTGGACTCGGAAAATGGAGTTGGCGATTATCTCAAACGATTGCCTGGAATATCTCACCGGCGACACCAAGGAGCCACCAAAGGATAGCCCAGATTACAAAGAGTGGCAGAAACGAGACACCCAAGTGTTCCAATGGTTCACAAAATCCATTGACCGAAGATTGGTCGATCAATTTATTTACTACCCAAATTCCTTCGAACTATGGAAGGTTCTCGCAAGAACATTCAATTCAGGCAAAAACAGCTTGCAGATCTTCGACCTTGTGACCAGGGTGGATAAAATCATACAAGGGACACTGCCACTAGAAGAGTACTACTACTCATGTAATTCTCTATGGACCGAGATTGACAGACGATGGCCGAACCCTATGAAGTGCACGGCTGATTCGACAAGCACAACCAGATTCAAACAGAGCACTGTCTCTTCAAGTTCCTCGCTGGATTAAATCCAGACTACGAAGCCATCATCAGAGATATACTAAAGGAGTCACCTTTACCCTCAGTAGATGCAGCATATGCGACAGTGCGTCTGGAGGCCGTACGCGCAGATTTGAAAATCAAATGGCACGACCTCCACTGGGCTAAACATCTCATCACCGGGAGGAATTGGTACTGGATTAGTTGTGTACAGATCTAGAGCGACGGAGGCAAGCCGTCAACACACAAATCCAGCACCGAATCATCGGTCAGAAACAACAAATCAAGCTGAAAATCCATCATACCGACGACCCTACTGTGAACATTGCCAAATTCCTGGACACTGGAGGGTGAATTGCTTTAAATTAAACAGGTACCAGGGATTCAATCGAGGTGGTCGTAGAGGCGTACGTATGGCATACGGATGGCAGGGCGGCCGTGCTACCATTATAAACGGCGGCCACAACCCATCGGACGATGAATTCACCGAAGAGATCGCAACAGCGAACCTTGGTAGAGGAAGAATTGAGCGACCCCGTAGAGGAGACAAGATACAGATTGAAACCGTGGAGACCCGACTTCACGAACCAGTGCCCAGACGTACATCTAAACAAGAGTTGGATCGTAATATGTGTAATGGCCCAATTCTTTCTGCTGCAAAATATTTTCTGCAGGATTGTTTTGGTAAATGGACTGACGAGGAAGGTACACTCAAAATGTTCCAGAGAAAAGAACAGAAATCAGCCCAGAATAGAGAATAAATTAATCATGTTTCAGCCCAGGAGATTGTTGGTTCGGGCCAGGAAACCCC
>JAOYMZ010005023.1:0-12657 GCA_025802335.1 Pinguicula primuliflora | reverse complement strand
CCCCAGCTCTGGGCTGTATTACTACAGCTCGGAATTCGGACAGATTGGGCCATAGAAAAGGACCAGGGATGGCCCAAATTACGAAACAACGATGTTTCGGTCCAAAGAAAAAAACCTAGATGGATTTTCGACTGTGGGGCGACAGATACTATTACTTTCGATGCATCTGACATTATTAAAGTGCAGGAAACACAGAAAAAGGTGGTTCAGACGGCAAGTGATACTTTTGCACCAGTTAAAAATGCGGGCATTATTGAAATATCTCCCTCCATGAGGCTATCGAAGTGTCTTTATGTCCCTTTGCTGTCATACATATTGCTTTCGATTAGCCATATTTCGAGAGAATTGAACTGCATCGTCATGATCTATCCTGACATTTGTGTTTTACAGGACATCCGTATGAAGAAGATAATTGGGCGTGAAACTGAACGGGATGGCCTGTACTATGTCGATGAAGTTGCTTCAGAGGGACAGAAACTCCTCACTCGTGGGTCACCAGATTCCCAAAGTTGATTGTGGCATCGTCGCCTAGATCATCCTTCACAGTTGTATCTTTGTCGATTATTTCCTAAGCTTTCTAGTTTTCCTTTCCAGTGTGAAACCTACATTCTAGCGAAAAGTCATAGATAGTCTTTTATGTCAAAACATGTTCGTGTTCAGACAATGTTTTCATTAATTCATTATGATGTTTGGGGACCTGCACCTGTTATTAGGGGACAGGGTCTCCGTTATTTCGTTCTTTTTATTAATGATTGCACTCGCATGACATGGGTCTATTTTTGAAAACACAAATTGGAGGTATTTGGGAAGTTTGTTCAATTCTATAACATGATCCTCACTAAATTTGAAACCAAAGTCCGTGTGCTCTGATCTGACAATGGAGGTGAATTTGTCAACCACCTCATGAAAGATTTTTGTGCTGAGAAAGGGCTGTTACATCAAACTTCGTGTCCCTATTCACCTCAGCAGAACGAGGTGGCTGAAAGGAAAAACTGTTTCCTTCTTGAAATTACCTGTGCATTGATGATTGAATCACATGTCGCCAGATTTTTGGCCTGAAGCAGTGGCCACCTCTGTATATGTAGCCAATAGATTGCCAAAAGAGATTTTGAAATTTCAGACCCCTATTCAGACCTTGTCAGATTTCACTTAGATTTCACCCTCCTTGTCTTTAACCCCCCGGGTCTTTGGCTGTTCTATTTATGTGCACATACCTAGGACTCATCGTACTAAATTTGATGCATGCGCGGAAAAATGTGTGTTCGTGGGGTATGGGGGCCTTCAGAAAGGCTACTGGTGTTTTAACCCTCGAACAGGCCGCCTTATTACTACTATGGATTGTAACTTCATCGAGATAGAGTATTATTACCTGTCGCAATCAAGGGGTCAGGGGGAGCAGACACAACAGAAGCAAGACTCCCTTGATTGGCTCGTATCATCTATTCCCACAGAGCCGCCACAACCGACTGTGCCTCACGCACATAGCCCAGATATGTGTCACAATACTCCGACGCAGCATGCATCTCATGTGCCTCACGCACCAGCTGTAACTCATGTGCCTTATGCGCAAAGCCCAAATCATGAGACAGGGAGACCATCGATTGAAGTGAATGATGACATAGTACACCCAAACTGGGAGGAGCCACCCCAACGAGATTCTTCTATGGATGTCCAGATAAGTACACTTTCACCTGAGTTGCTTGTTCATGATTCTGTTCTAGATTCTGTGGTTGATGATGCAGGGCCTCTAGAGACACCCAGATACACTCTACCTCCTAGGTCTACTAGGGGTGTGAAGCCAAGAAAATACACTCCAGATCATTGTCCAAAGTCTTAGAGGTACCCTGTGGCTGATCTGGTCAGGGAGAGCTTGACTGAGACTACGAGAGCCTTCGCTGCAACTATTTATACTGATGACGTACCTTGGAATGAAACAGAAGCTATGCAAAGCCCTGAATAGAAAATGCCATGGATGAAGAAATGAAAGCTCTTACGAAGAACCAAACGTGGGAAAAATGTGGGTTACCCTCCAGGAAGAAACAAGTTGGATGCAAATGGGTCTATACTGTTGAGAGGAGAGCAGATGAATCAATTGAGAGATACAAGGCCCGTTTGGTGGCTAAAGGATATACCCAGACTTATGGGATCGATTATTCGGAGACCTTCTCTCCAGTAGCCAAGCTGAATACTATTTAGATCCTTTTTTCAATTGCAGCCAATCTAGATTGGCACCTACATCAGTTCGACGTGAAAAATGCATTTTTCCATGGAGATTTAGATGAAGAGGTGTATATGGAGGGACCACCGGGCTTTTCTGATGATTTCAATCCAAATGAAGTGTGTAGGTTGAAAAAATCTCTGTACGGTCTGAAACAGTCTCCTCGGGCTTGGTTTGGTCGATTCATTGTAGCTATGAAGAAATATGGATATTGTCAGAGCAATGCAGATCATACACTCTTCTTGAAGCGTCGAAAGGAACGGGATCACTTGTCTTATTATATACGTTGATGATATGATTATTACAGGAGATGATGCAGATGAGATCGAAAGATTGAAGGAAAATTTATTCAAGGAATTTGGGATGAAGGACTTAGGGGCACTTAAGTACTTTCTTGGGATTCAGGTATCTTGATCACGGCACGATATCTACATCTCACAAAGGAAGTATATCTAGGATTTGCTGGCTGAAATCGGATTGTTGGAGTGCAAGCCCGCGGACACGCCTATGGTGATAGGTCATGGCCTGAGAAATGTCGAAAAATCTGAGAGTGCAGATAGAGCCAGGTATCAATATTTGGTGGGAAAACTCATATACTTGGCTCACACACGGCCGGATATCGCGTATGCCGTGGGGGTGGTTAGTCAATTTATGCATAAACCCCAAAAGAATCACATGGAAGCAGCATTGAGAATTCTGAGGTACTTGAAGGGATCCCCAGATACTGGGATCATCTTTCGAAAGAATGGACACTTGAGAGTTGAGGCATACACAGATGTTGATTGGGCTAGTTACCCAGTAGATCGGCGGTCTACAGATGGATACTTTACTATTGTCGGTGGAAACTTGGTCACATGGAGAAGCAAGAAGCAAAAGGTGGTGGCTTTTTCGAGTGCTGAAGCAGAACTCCGAGGTATGGTTCGAGGAGTGACAGAAGTACTGTGGATTAAGAAATTGATGAAAGAATTGGACTTTGGGTTGTCAGAGGCATCCCCCCTAATGTGTGATAATCGTGTTGCTATTCAAATTGTGCTGAATACAGTCCAACACGACAGGACTAAACAAGTGGAGATAGATCGTCATTTTATAAAGGAGAAGCTTGAGAGTGGGTGCATTACTGTCTCCTTTGTTCGATCAGAAGACCAGCCTGCAGACATCTTGACTAAAGCAGTGAGTGGGCGACTTTTCCATGAAGTATTATGCAAGTTAAGTGTTGGGTACCCTACACCAAACTTGAGGGGGAGTGTTGAGAAAATGTGATGTAAGAAACGTGGTGTAAAGGGATAAGGGAAGTTTTGAAAAAGATCTCATCCGAAACCTACCTTATCCCGTGATCCCATCTTAAACGGGACTCTCGGGTAGTGGAGATTTGTGAGACTCTATGTTGTAATCTCTATATAAACATATGTGAGAAATGTGGAGAGATCATAAAAAAAAGGAGAAAAGGATCTCTCCCGTGGAGTTGGGAATCAACGTAATTGTGGTTGTGATTGTTGTCACATCACAATGTCAATTAATAGTGTCAAAAAAGTGTGTACAAATAGCATTTTCCTAATACTTAATATCAGAACACAAGGAGAACAAAAAAATCAAAAGTACGAAAAAAACTAAAATTTCTAAAATTCATATAATTCTTGGCATTGTTCTAAAAGGACGCCGCGTAGGCGGTAGGTTACCGACCAGCATAGGGCTTGGGCTCCCTGGTGGGAGTCGGTCCAAGACCCCTGGTGCCGAGGCCGGACGGATGGCTGCCCAGACTGATTGGGCATCGCAAACTGGCAAGGCGGCCACCAAGATCCGTCTAGGCGATTGGCCACATTCACTTTTTAAAAATGTATACATAAAATAAGAATACTAAACATAAAGGGAGCGGCTATATGGCTACATGACGTCATTTGTAGCTGAAATTGGACACATTGATGGAAAGTCTATACAAAGATGATAAAAAATCTCATGTTTCGATGTGGTTACGACGACTTCGTCGTCGGAAATTTCTAAATCCTAATTAATAACTACTTAACTTAAGGCAAAAAGATATAACAAATTTAACAGCGACCAAAGTGTTGAAACAACATCATGGGGCTTTTGGTTTCTAGTCTATAGACTTTCTATCGTTCTGGCCAATTTAGGACGCACGCGATGACGATGGTCAGAATTAGAATGGAGTGAATAAATATGTGTAAAGATATGTGCTATATAGACTCCGCCGAACATAAAAATATTTAAAAAATATAAAAAAAACAAAAAACTAATAAAAAGGTGATAATCACCTATAACAAATAACAGGGTCCCTATAGCGCACCGCATTTTGCACCTCAAACACACCGCATAAGCACAATAACACCCATCCACATTGGTGTGTGTGCACTTGTGTGGGCCCCATTTTTAATGTTGTGAGAGAGTTGTGTGTTTGAGGTGCAAAAATGAGATGCGTTTTATCATTTCTGAACAAATAACAAACACAAAAAAGAAAAAATAATTGTATTAATTTATATTTTAAGATAAAACAAGATCAATTTTATATGTTTTTGAAAATATTATAAATCTTGTTTAATTATTCATATTATCCATGTTTTCCTATATCATGAATTTATATTATAGTTTATAAATAGTTTTAGTCTAATGAGTCATGAGAATCATGGTAGAGAGAAATATGGAGATATATTTTTGAACAATGATTTTATTTTATTTAATTCACTCAACTTGATAATTAAATTTATTATTTTAATATTTAATTATTATTTTATCAATATGTCGGTTGGGTGCTGCCTAGGCGGTCTGAGCGGCCGCCTAGATCATTCTTCCCACCTTCCTAACAAAATTAATCCACACACGCGCACCTACGCTCACAAGGTCCGAAACGTCAAATGATGTTCGCCGATTAGTCAAAAGCCCAAGCCCGGATTATGAGTCGGGTCGAATTTCAACACGTATTATTTTGAAAAGTGGTGAATCGTTGATGTACATGTTAATGAATTTGTATATTACTCTTGAAATTCGGCCCGACCCATAATCCGGGCTTGGTCCTATAAATAAATCGAGTCCGACCGTAATTTGTAGGTTCGGGCCTCGTAAATGCATGTGCAAATTAATTTTTATTATTGAGTTTTAACCTCTGTTCGAGAAGGCAGATAATTAGCACGCATGGGCGCCGCCTAAACAACCGCGTAAGAGAAGGCGTCATGCCCGAATGCCGCCTAAAGAACCGCTTAAGGACGCCTAAGCGGGCAGCTATTTATATTAATAGATTTGGAGGTTTACACAATCAGTGTGGGACTTTCAACAATTACTTTTGCAACGATTGTTTTACCGCTAACACACACATCCACATCCACACTCACACCTACACACAAAGGCATAAGAGTGTGGCGTAAGATCGGATTGCAGAGGGTAATTTCAACACTTTTATGATATTGTTGCTAGTCCTAATTGGTCATCGAGAATTTCTAAAATACTATTAATGATAATGATGGAATTTGGGCCCATGCCCAGCTAGTCCATCTCAATTTTGCACACGAGCACAACCCTGAGACACCTATAAGCCGGATGATGCAACCCAAATTAATAATGGGCCCCAGATCTCAATCTATGACTCAAATGGACTATTGGACGAGTCTTGTATACATGACAATTAGACTAACGTCCTTTTTGAAAGAACATGGCCGAATTTGACCACAACCCAATTTCCGTGACCCAAATCCATTGGTTTTTCGGCCAATGAGCTTGCTGGGCTAATTTCCTCCTCGGCCCATTAATCTCATACCCAACACATTACTTGATTTGGGAAATTCCTTGACTTCTGGCTCATCTAGTATTTCTGACTTGCATGTGTCTAAGGCCTTGTCCTGGCCCTCATATAAAAGGCTCTGTGACCTCATTTGATCTTTATCTTTTCTCTCTCTAGTTGCGGGGTTTCTCCTGAAACTCTTAAACTCTCCTCTTCAAAATCGTCGTTCGATTTTCTGTTTGAAACTCGAGATTTAGCCATTGAAATTGCTGTAATCAGCCTCTAGCTAGTCCTCTGTCAGATTACCTGTATTTTGAGCCTCAAATTGTTGGGTTTGAGCTATTGAAAGGTTGTGTTTCTCACCGTATGACTGACGACTTGGTGTTTTGGGCATATTTGTGGTGTTTGTTTTGGAAGATCTGCATGAGATCCATTGGCTACTATAGGATTTACATATTTTTATCCGATTATTTTTGCACGCAAGTTATTTTTTTGCTTTCTTGTTATCTACTGATGATTTTACTGTTCTGTTCTCAGATCTGGAGTCATCTTCTTCCTCACAGTGTATCAGAACCAGGTTGAGAATTGGATTTGACTGAAGCATGCGACAAATTCGGTGAAATCTAGTCATTGATGCGTAGATCTTCTATTGTTCTAAGGATCTCTCTTTGTTATTTGTCAATTTCAGTCTATAGTTCGGGTTTTTGAACCCGGTTACTCCCGTATTCTTGTTCCTGTGTAGGTGTTGATCCTCTATTGAGTAGGCTTGCACGTTTTGGAGTAATAATCTTGTGATTTGGATAAGAATTTGTTAGATTTGTTTGTTTGGATATTCGTGGTCACTCTCTGATTTGAACGAAACTTCTATACTCTTGCATGCACAGATCTCTGCTCTTATCTTGACTTTGTGTTGGAATATTGCGAGTTATTTCGAATTCTGTGAATAGATTTGGGTCTTGCATGTGCTAGAAATTGACTTTATTGCCTGAGATTGGATTTGTAGTCGATTTTATGAGCAAGTTACTTTACTGATTTTTCCAGAAAATATTTCGTTTTTGGAACTGAAGTCATAAGTGGTTGACTGCTTTCACTACGAATCTTTGAAAACATGTTTTAGTCATACATTCAAAAATCTGTATTACTTATTGCATGCATTGATACTTGTTTGAAAGTCACTTAGCTGAAACAGTTGATCTCACAAAACTATGCACCTTACGGGTTTTTTGAAATAACTTATTTTTGGAAAATACTTAGTATACTCTTATTGCTTCCGCTGTGTATTTTTGATATTCTTTGAACATACACATTGTTAGTTAACACACTCAATCTATTTGGAAAGTATTGTGAGTTTTGAAAAAACTGAAACTGAGTGTTTTTGCATGCTTTAGGTGTTTAAAATCTCCTTTAAAACCCTTTTGCCGTCCAGCAAGACTTCAATTTTTAACTAAAGATTTTACCTAGTTTCTGTTGTGTGCCTATACTTGAAAGTTATTGCTTACTCTATATCTGGTCTGTTATTACTGTTACTGGTGATTTGATGATCAAGTGAAATTATCCAAGGACTTAGAACTATACTATTTGGTCTCTAGTGAGTTTTTCTCTTATCTTAATAGCTGCTCTATTCTGAAACTTATCACTGGGCTTGTAGCCAAACGAGCCCCGGTGCTTTACAGCTTTGTGCTCATAGCACACCTATTTGCATATCACTCCTTTACAACTTTGTGCTTGTAGCACACATTCATGTTTTGTCTGATTTTTATCGTGGTTTGCTCTTCGGAGGTTAATATCTATCACTTTTTTTGAGTGATACTTAGAGGTCTAGAGTGGAACCCTGTGAAAGAGGACCCTTGAGGACCTCTGTGGGATATCCTATGCATGTGATTTCTTTAGGTTATCCCTTTGAACCATCCCCTACGTGATATTAGATTTATAGAGCTTGAAGCCTCGTGTTTACTGCTTTGAGACACTCTTCAAAGAGAATTAAGGCAGTGTAACGAATCTAGTTGCTTGTTTATTTAAGCTTCTATCATCTGGCTTAAAAGCTTCTGTTATGTGTGTGAACACTTAAGAATATAACTGTAAGATGTCTACAATAATAGAAATCTCTGTATGATGGGAAGAGGGATATCACGAGTTGGGCTAGGAGGATGAAGACGGTTTTGTCAAATAATAAGGTTCACTATGCACTGAACAGCAACACTAAAGATTGGCCTAAAGCTTGTAGGTTTAGGGCTGATGAGATTAGGGAAGAAGCCTTAAACTTATTAAGATGTCTACAATAATAGAAATCTCATTGTATGATGGGAAGAGGGATTTCACTGAGTTGGGCTAGGAGGATGAAGATTGTTTTGTCAAATAATAAGGTTCACTATGCACTGAACAGTAACACTAAAGATTGGCTTGAAGCTTGTAGGTCTAGGGTTAATGAGATTAGGGAAGTAGCCTTAAACCTATTAATCCTTAATCAGCCTGATGATGTTAAGGAAACTAGATGGATCAGAGGATCCTTTAGACATTTCGAACAGACTGCATGTCATATATGCATCTAAAACACCTACAAACCTTATTTTTGTGAAAGGTTCACTATTTTTATATAAAATGGAGTCTAAAAAGTCAATAGAAAAGAATTTGGATGAATTTTTTAAACTTACACAGTTATTAAAAGGTAGTGAGCATAATTTAGATGAAGACTGACTTTCGATAATTTTACTAAACTTAGTTAGTGAAGATTTTTTGGTGGTAAAAAATGCACTTCAGTATTCTGGTATAGTCCGTAAAATGCAGGTCATAATAAGTGGTTTGAAATCTAGAGAATTGGAACTTAAGAACTCAAAAAGTATTTCAAATGTTCTACATGCTAAGGAAGAGGTCTACCCTGAATACGAAAAGTCTAAACCTCATGTAAATAAGAATTTCGGTCACGGTCAGAATAGGGTCCCCCTAAAAATCAAAATTCTTTTGTGAATAGGAATAATTCTGGCTTTCAACGTGGTCAAAACTTTAATCCAAATAGGAATGTGCAGAATAATTCAAATTTTCAGAATGGTTTCTATCAAAATGTGAATTTCAGTAGGAGTGGTTGTCAACTTAGGTGTAACTATTGTAATAAGTTAAGACATGTACAAAGTAACTGTTATTTATTCAACATGAATTTTAGAGGGCAAGTTAATGTGGGTAATAATGGGAGAATGGATCAAAATAACCCAAATCCTCTGTATTTGTAACTTTTATGGCTTAAATGGTTCTGAAAGTTATAAGAATAATAATGTAAAAGGCTCTTTTGGTCAGAATGTGAATAATGACAACAATAACATGTTTGATTTCTTAGATGTGCAAGGTTTGTATGTGAATAATAATAATATACCTAGGCAACAACATTGTGAAAATGTAGGACATGTTTTCTTTGAGTATAGGAACCGACCTAGTACATCTAACAACTATGACTCTGTATACTATGTGAATGATCACAATGATTCTGTGGGAACACTTGAATCAGAATTTATAATGGAGAACTATGAGTTTTTCGATGATGACTTGACAGGGTTCATCTCTATGTGCTCAAAATTTAGTAATTTTGTAGAAGATCATAATGTTATTTTCCGAACTAACTATCTCTGATTTTGAGAATATAGTATTAAAGGAAAAAATGAGAATGATCTTGTTTATAAAGTGCTGAAAATTCAAGTCTTGAACATATTTTAGTAGTTTCAGGATTGGAAATCAGTAATGAATGGGTTTTAGATTCTGGTACTTATCACATGTCTCTTAATCTTGAATGGTTTGAAACCTTAGATAAGTGTAAGACTGGTATGGGTATTATGGGAAATGGCAATGTATGTGACATTAAGGGAACTGATTCTATGTCTCTTAAATTAGATAGTGGGAGTAAGATTAAATTGACTAATGTAAGATACATCCCTGATCTGAAAATGAACTTGATTTCTCTTGGCATGCTAGAAGAAAGTGGTTGTTGGTGTGCGCCCAAAAATAGAATTCTCACTGTTTTTAAAAATGATTAGATTGTTTTGACTGCTTCTAGACGAAACAGGCTTTACTATTTGAATGAAAAACATTGTCTGCTAGTGCATTGTTGGTTGAGGAGTCTAATGTTACCATACAGAGGCATTTAGGGCTAGGCCATATGAATAAGAAGAGTCTGAACATTTTGCATTCTAGGGGACTTTTAGGCAAACAAAAATTTGACAATTTATCATTTTGTGAACCGTGTTTTAGGAAAACAACATAGGTTGAAGTTTCCTAAAGGAGTGCATGTTTCTAAGAACTATCTTTATTATATTCATTCTAATTTATGGGTCCTGTTAGTGAATCAACTCATGGTGGTGCTAAATACTTTTTGTCCGTTGTAGATGATTTTAGTAGAAGAGCTTGGGTTATATTGCTTAAGTCTAAACATCAAGCATTTGCTAGGTTTAAAGAATGCAAACAATTGGTTGAAAATCGGAGAGGTTATAAGGTTAAATACTTGAGAACTAATAATGGACTTGAGTTTCGTAATTCTAAATTTGATTCATTTTGTTCTTTGAATGATATTTTTAGACATCACACAATTAGACCAACACCACTACAAAATAGTGTAGCTTAAAGAATACACAGAACTTTATTGAATAAAGTTAGATGTATGCTAACTACTTCGAGTTTGTCTAAAAAAATTTGGGGAGAAGCCTTATATAATGCTGCTTTTCTTGTAAATAGGAGTCCTTCTAGTGTTGTGAATTATAACTGTCTTGAATTTATTTGGTATGGTACTATTTTAAGTCTTGCAAAGTTGAAAGCATTCGGATGTGCTTCTTATGTATGGACAATAAAATGTGTTTTCTTAGGATATCAAGAAGGTGTGAAGGGTATAGACAGTGGTATTGAAGCATACCCATTATGAAAGTTGTAATTAGTAGAGATGTAGTGTTTAACGAATCTAATTTTCCTTGTTTGGTTTTAAAAGTGGCTTTACCTGATATTGATTTGCATGAAAGTGTTCCAAGGAGAATTTCAATTGATAGGGGAGTTCCTCCTAAGGCTCAGATTGAGATAGAACATCAACCACATCCTCAAATTGAGGTGAAGGTTAATGGAGAGGGTTCTAACTCAAAACCTAATCCCCCTCAAGTCGTTTTTGCTTCTGATAGCAGTATTTCAGTTCCTGAAAATGTGAATAAATGTCCAACACTTGTGATTTAACTATTTAAAAATGTTTGGATAATTATCAGTTAAGTAGAGATAGGGAAAGGAGGGTTAGAAAACCTAATTTGAAGTATGTTAATTTTGCTGAGATTATAGATTATGCTTTGATTGTAGGGAATCAAGTAATGTTCCATGAGTCTGAACATTACTTAGATGTTGTTAGTTGTGTAGCTTCTGATTAATGGAAAGATGCAATGAATTATGAGATTAATTCGTTAAATTAAAATGGAACGTGGATTTAAGTACCAAAACCTAAAGATAAGAAGGTGATATGTTGTAAGTGGATATTTAAGGTTAAAGAATGTAATTCTGAATCTGAAAATGTTAAGTATAAAGTAAGACTGGTTGATAAAGGCTATGGTCAGAGGGAAGGGATAGATTTCAATGAAATATTTGCTCTTGTGGTCAAATTTAAAACTATCATAATTCTACTTTCTTTGGTTACATGGCATGATTTGGAATGTGATCAACTAGATATCTAAACTCTTTTCTTGTATGGTGACCTTGATGAAGAAATTTTGATCGATCAACCTCTAGACTATGTAGATGAACTTAAACCTGATCATGTATGCTTATTGAAGAAGTCTTTATATGGTTTGAAGTAAGCCCCGAGGCAGTGGTACAAATGTTTTGATTAGTTTATAACGTGTCTGAGATTTTTGAGAAGTCAATATGATACGTGTTTCTATTTTATGATTAAGGAGCATGCTACTATTTACCTACTTTTTTTACCTACTGCTTTATGTGGATGATATGCTTGTGATTAGCAAATCTATAAGTGAAATTCATAGTATGAAATTAAAATTAAAGTCTGAATTTGAAATGAAAGACTTAGGTGAAGCTAAAAAGGTACTTGGTATGGAAATTGATAAAAATAGAAAAGTTGATACTTTGAGATTGCATTAAACTAGCTATATTAAGAAAGTGTTAGAAAACTTTGGTTTAAGTGATGTGAAGCCGTGACTGCTCATCTTACTTTACATTTCAAACTTAGTAAAAATCAGTGTCCTAATACACCTTCGGAAACTTTGGAAATGAAGAATGTGTCTTATTCTAATGTTTTAGATTTGTTAATGTATGCTATGGTGAGTACTAGACTTGATTTGTCATTCGTAGTTTTTTTCTTAGCGGAGTTATATCTAAACCTGGTTTGGAAGATCGGTCAACCTTGAAATGGGTGTTAAGATGCTTGAAAAAGACTTTTGATTTAGGTTTAATCTTTAGAAAGAATCGTGATCATGTGAATTTACATGGTTTTGTGGATTCTGATTATGCTGGAGATTTTGATTCAAGAAAATTCACTACGTGCTATCAATTCTTGTTAGGTGGTAATTGGATAAGTTGGAAATCTCAATTACAATACATTGTTGTTTTATCTACTACTAAATCTGAGTATATTGCTCTTATGATTGTTTTAAAGAGTGCATATAGTTGCATGTAGGCCTGTCGGCCGGTTGCGGTACTACCGCAACCGACCGAAAACCGGTGCGGTCGGGTAACGCAATTTCGGTAA
>JAOYMZ010005012.1:0-23339 GCA_025802335.1 Pinguicula primuliflora | reverse complement strand
CGTTACTTTCTCCATAGTGTGTTGGCAGGTCTGGAAAGCTAGATGTTCTAGCAAATATGATGGATCTGCACTTCATGCTGCTAGTGTTAAATGGGAGGCTATGCTTCTCATTAGAGAAATATTGTCCATATCACTGTTATATCACTCCAAAATGCAGCAGAATTTCGATGCCTAAATAGATTACAACTTACTTTACCTTTGAAGACTCAGCTGCCAAAACAGGACATACATTGGACCCCTCCCCCTGAAAATACAGTGCAGATTAATAGTCATGGACTATCAGTAGCAACAAAAGTGGGGCAAGGGCCATTACAAGAGATTCATCTGGTAACTTTATTCATGCCTCTACTTGCTCCTCACTTAACTCAAGTATGGAAGCAGAGGCTCACGTATTATGCTAGGAAATTATGTTTAACCATGAACAGGGCAATCAAAACATAATAATAAAGTCATGTTCGTTCACTCTGCTTGCTGGTATCACTAACCTCATGCAGGGACCATGGAGACATAGAAAGCATATATCGAATATGCAGCATGCCTTGCTACAAACAAGAGTATGGAAGTCTCAAGAATGCAGCCTAACCGAGAATAAAGCTGCTCAGTTGCTGGCACTGTGGAGCATAACGGCTGGAGACTTGTAGATTCACAGCTGCAACCAATTACCCAAAGAAGCACTTCAACAAATAGAACACGACTCACAAGGATGATTTTCAGTTGTAAAGCTACAAATATCATGACAGAAGGCCAGTTCAAAATACTGCAACATTACAAACCGGAAGATGAAGAGAGGGCTAGCGAGGTGCTCTACAACAGTGAAGAACTCCCCAAATTACACGACACCCCGACAAGTAACATTTTCAATACATATATTTACTACGCTTTCGCAGGTTCGAGTCCCCAAGAAATTCAGAAGACAAAGCAACAATAGGATTTAGAACTTGTTTTGATTCATTCGGGTTTGTATTGTTGTTTGGTTATAATACATTCGCAAATGCTAGGAAATAGTTCCGTACGAACATTACGGCCTGTTAAGGGTTATTTCGTCGTTAATGCATAACCCCATCCAAAACAAAAGGATGGGTTTCCTCTAAAAAAAAGTAGAAACCATGACAATGCAAATTAATGGGGTTGAATTTATCTTTGATGGTTTGAATGATTCCCAAATAGAAAATTTTTCTGATTAACCAAATCTGAGATTTGTGAAATATATTGACTGGAGTAGAAGCGAGATTTCGAATTTTGGTTTTAAGGTTTAGGTTTTTGGGAGAAGGAATGTCATCAAACAGAATCCTATTGGTGTAAGTGGCTTTTGCTTCTATGGTTGATGGAACAAGAAAGAAAAATAAAAGAGAGAAATAATTTTTATCTATTACACTGAAGTTGGGGTTACAGGTATGAAGGATCACATTAAACAGTTGGGGAACTTACAAATTACAAGTATTTCAACTGAAGCAAAATGAGAAGAGCTGATAACAATGTAGGAGACAATTTCTGAGTAGCACAAACAGTGATTAGAAATTGCCCCATGACAGATTTTCGAGTAAAAACCATGACAATGGAAATTAAAGGGGGTTGAAACTCCTGAGTGTCTAGTTAAGAGAAATTCAAGATCCTCGAAAGCTCATCAGAGCTTCAAACAAAACAAACAACAGAAATTTATCTTTGATGGTTTGAATGATTCCCAACTAGAGAATTACGCTGATTAACCTAGTCTGAGATTTGTGAAATATATTGACTGGAGTATAAGCGGGATTTCGGATTTGGGGAGGTAAATCTCGCTGGAATTGCAATTTTTCATTGCTGAACGTGGGTGATTTCGCAGGATGAGAGGATTTGTGGGCAAAAAGGTTAAAAAAATAAAGAAGAGATACACATATTATAATCTGATAAAGAAGGAGAGTTTGGAATCTGCTAAAAAATGCGGGTCACCCCTATTAAATCTAAACAACCCGGTAAATGTATATCATATAGTGAACATCTCAATCTCCTTTTTTTTAGAAAATATCTCGCAGATTACTAACCATATTGAACACTGCCTAAAATGGGACTCAACACCGAACAAACAATCACCAGCCTCAACTATGAGTGACCTGATGCGCCACCAAGTGATCATCTTCAACACATGAGAGTCGAAAGACATTTTAGCAGTTAGTATAATTAGATTAGTTTTCTAAAGAGTGACTTTATTTACGTTCGTATTAATGAATTCTCACATAAAAAAAATATCAAATTTTGTAGATACGAGAAACTTTATTTTATATAGCACACATACAACATTTAGAATATTAAAAAATTATCACATATGGATCGGATTTATTACATTACCCTAAATTAAAAAAATTCAATTTTACTTCTCCACACTTGCAATAAATTGAACTCCCAAGCCCAACGTTTCAAAACTTGAGAAAGGGATACATCTCATATCTGAAGGTATAACTTCCGCCGACAACTATTCGGCCCTATTAAATTTGAACAACCCGGTAGATGTATATCATAAAGTGAATATCTCAATCTCCTCTCTTTTAGGAAATATCTCACAGATGACTAACCATATTGAACATTGCCTAAAATGGGATGCATCACCGAACAAACAATCACCAACCTCAACTATGAGTGACCGGATGCGCCACCAAGTGATCATCTTCAACACATGAGAGTCGAAATAGTTAGATTAGTTTTCTAAATTGTGACTTTATTTACGTTCGTATTAATGCATTCCCACATCAAAAAAATATCAAATTTTGTAGATAGCACACATACAACATTTAGAATATTAAAAAACTATTATATATGGATCTGATTTATTACATTACCCTAAATTAAAAAATACAATTTTATTTCTTCACACTAGCAATAAATTGAACTCCCAAACCCAACGTTTCAAAGCTTGAGAAATGGATAGATCTCATATCTGACGGTACAACTTCCACCAACAACTCTCCC
This sequence comes from Pinguicula primuliflora, assembly GCA_025802335.1. NCBI lineage: Eukaryota > Viridiplantae > Streptophyta > Magnoliopsida > Lamiales > Lentibulariaceae > Pinguicula > Pinguicula primuliflora. The sequence continues at coordinate 20,396 of JAOYMZ010005012.1, read as the reverse complement.
GCCCTATCAAATCTAAACAACCGATAGATGTATATCATAAAGTGAACATCTCAATCTCATCTTTTTTAGGAAATATCTCGCAGATTACTAACCATATTGAACACTGCCTAAGATGGGACGCACCACCGAACAAACAATCACCAGTCCCAACCATGAGTGACCGGATGCGCCACCAAGTGATCATCTTCAACACATGAGAGTTGAAAGACATTTTACCTGTTAGTACAGTTAGATTAGTTTTCTAAATATTGACTTTATTTACGTTCGTGTTAATGAATTCCCACATCAATAAAATATCAAATTTTGTAGATACAATAAATTTTATTTTATATAGCACACATACAACATTTAAAATATTAAAAAACTATTACGTATGGATTGGATTTATTTTTTTACATTAGCCTAAGTTAAAAAATCCAATTTTATTTCTCCACACTTGCAATAAATTGAACTCCCAAGCTCAACCTTTCAAAGCTTGAGAAAGGGATAGATCTCATATTTGACTATACAACTTCCACCGACAACTTTTCCACCCTATTAAATTTGAACAACCCGGTAGATGTATATCATAAAGCGAACATCTTGATCTCCTCTTTTTTAGGAAATATCTCACAGATTACTAACCATATTAAACACTGCCTAGGATGGGATGCACCACCAAACAAACAATCACCAGCCTCAACTATGAGTGACCGGATGCACCACCAAGTGATCATCTTCAACACATGAGAGTCGAAAGATATTTTGCAGTTAGTACAGTTAGATTAATTTTCTAAAGAGTAACTTTATTTACGTTCGTATTAATGAATTCCCACATCAAAAAATATAAAATTTTGTAGATACGAGAAATTTTATTTTATATAGCACACGTACAACATTTAGAATATTAAAAAACTATTACATATGGATCGGATTTATTACATTAGCCTAAATTAAAAAATCCAATTTTATTTCTCCACGCTTGCAATAAATTGAACTCCCAAGCCCAATGTTTCAAAGCGTGAGAAAGGGATAGATCTCATATCTGACCGTACAACTTCCGCCGTCACTTCTCCCGCCCTATTAATCTGAACAACCCAGTAGATGTATATCATAAAGTGAACATCTCAATCTACTCTTTTTTATGAAATATCTTGCAGATTACTAACCATATTGAACACTGCCTAAGATGGGAAGCATCGCCGAACAAACAATCACCAACCTCAACTATGAGTGACTAGATGCGCCATCAAGTGATCATCTTCAACACATGAGAGTCGAAAGACATTTTAGCAGTTAGTACAGTTAGATTAATTTTCTAAAAAGTGACTTTATTTACGTTCGTATTAATAAATTCTCACATCAAAAAAATATCAAATTTTGTAGATACCTCAAACTTTATTTTATATAGAACATATACAATATTTAGAATATTAAAAAACTATTACATATGGATCCAATTTATTACATTACCTTAAATTAAAAAATACAATTTTATTTCTCCACACTTTGGATAAATTGAACTCCGAAGCCCAAGGTTTCAAAGCTTGATAAAGGGATAGATCTCATATCCGACGGTACAACTTCCGCCCACAACTCTCCCGCCCTGTTTCCCGGCACAGCATGCCGGAATCTGGCCGACGGCATTCTCAAGGCATTTCACACAGTTCTCCGCCGTAAGATCTCGGGTGCACTGCGCCATCCCATAAATCCTCAAATTTCCTCCGGCTTCCGCATCCCCAGCGGCGAACAGCTTCCCCGATCTTCCAGCTTTCTCCGTCAGTTTTCCAAGGAGCTCTGCCGTCGCCTCGTCGAATGTTTCGCCGTCGATGCTCGCATTCTGAACGTTCACCAGGTAAAACGTGTTCCCGTTGTCGATTCTTCCCAAGAAATCCTCGCTGGAGTATTTCAGCATGCATTGGTCGTACCAAATGATGGCCTCCCGATCGTCCCTGCAGAGTTCCACGATCTCCCCGCTGGCCCCAGCAACGCAGGCCTCGCAATCTTTCCTCGCCACGTCGCCGCGGCAGAGTGCTAGACCGTACGCCCGGTTAGGCGGCGACCCGGAATATCCCGACCCGAATCCGGATGGAGGTGTCTTGAAGTAGAGATCGCCCAGCAGTTTTGCGAGGTTCCTCTCGTAATAGATTTTTGAAGTGGCGTTATTGGGGCCTGAGCAAATACTGTTGAGGGGTTGGGCTGAAATAGTAGGTCGGAGGAGAAGGGCGGCGGCGATGAGCAGGAAGCTGTAAACCTGGTTTGTGATGGCCATTTTGTTTGGTGTGTATGATAAGGAGAATGACTTGTCTTATATATAGATATAGAGATGGATCGGATCTTATCTGATTGAATTGTTGATCTCTTCTGATGATTGGCAAGTTGCTTACTATTTCTTGGTGATTTTGCATGAAGGAAGATTTCAAAGATTGACAAACCTGTATGTAGTTCGAGAAGGACTTGCAGAGTCAACTTGAACATGTCCATGCAGTTAAGAAGGATACCAGGCCCAAGGGTCTCAATTGTGTCCCAATATGGGGATATACTTTCAAATGCCGGGATCAATTTCAAAAATAATTTGCATACAAGAGTTGTGAATATGAAGATTAGCGTGATTATAGGTCTGTCTTGCGTCAGTTGTTTATGATTTTAATTGTGCTTATCAACACATTTTAAAATAAAATGAGCACTCTGGGTAGTACAAATATTAGTTTTTGTTCATTTTTTATAATCTCTATCTTCTTAAAAATAAACACTTTATGAGATATTTTTTTTCCTTCTTACAAATAAGAATGATATTTTTATAATAATATTCAAATATAAATATTTTTATTGCCAAATTAATCTTAATTAATGTATGTTAATTAAATAGATGAAGGTTATTTTAATAATCTAAAATTAAGTTTGTTATATATAGCTAAAATAAAATTTTAAATGATTATTTTTAAGCACTTGCGCAAAGCATCACAGATTCTAAAAATAAAAAAAAGTAGTAGTAGAATTACTAAAAGAAGTACTAGAAGAAGTAGTAGTACTTCTGCGCAAAGCATGCTTATATATACTCATTATGAATTGTCCTCTTATCCACAATGCTCTATACTTCTATCATTGAATTTTAATTTGATGCTTCCAATCAAAACTGTCTTATTTTTTAAATGAGAAAAGAATATCCATATCCGAATTGGAAAAGTCGATTTGATTAAAGCCGAATCAAATTTACTACTACGGCCATTAGGGATGAGCATTCGGAATTCGGGATCGAGATTCATCGAATCTTGATCCCGTCTCGTTTTGATTCGGGCCCAAAATTTTGGGTCCGATCCTATCCTGAAGTTCGAAGTTCCGAAGTTCGGGACTTCGGTCATCGGGACGGCCCGAGGCCTGAACTGAAAAAAAAATTAATATTTATTTTTTTGTTGTGCTATTTAAAATCAAGCCTAAGTCTTGATTAAACTCCATCACAAAAAAATCATTTTCCAAACAACCAATTAAGACATAACATAATCAAATTCTAATTCTTTCCGGCTCCTACCAAAAATATAGTTTCGATACCAGAAAGTAATAAAACAAATTCAAAATGACTTTGTTCAACAAACAAATTCAAAATGATCAGTGTAAGGTTTTCCCAGGAAGTAATAAAAAATAACATCATCAAAATTCTCTCGTAACTTCTACCAGTAGCAACGCGTGTAGCAGACAAAGTTTAACAAACAAATTCAATGTGAGATCTAAGCAAAATTATCGAATCAAACTGAAGAAATAAAGCACTACTAGACCACACAAACTAAGAGAAAAAGTCATCAACATGAAAATAGCTTCAATTATATTTTTTTTTTAACTAAACTCATCTACCTAACTCACCAAATCTCACTTTTAAGGAGTAAACCACCTACCATAGATCTTTCTTTCCTAACATTCTCTTGCTGGAAAAATTTTTGTCCTATCTCCTTCTAGCTTCCTCGTCTTCCCTTCTTTTCCCTTGAATATCCTTACTTCCCCTTCTCTTTGACGGCAGATGAAAATGTAGGTTAAAAAGAAATTTTCCTTACATTTTTAACTATTTTTCTATATTTTATTATTTTTAGATTGGGCTTCGAATCTATGTCGTTTAAAATGGAACAAACCCAATCCTATTCTGAACTAAATTCGGAACCCATTTTTAGAATTCAAACTCGTCCCAAATTCTTTTTCTATTTCGAAATTCGAGGCTGCCGGTCTCTGATCCCAAGCCTCGACACTTTGCCCACCCTAACTACCATGAGCCCATAGCGGGCGGTAGATTACTTTCCATTTTCCAGAGATTTTCTATCTTTGCTTGCTTTCTACCTAACCTAGTCCAAGTTGGATCATTCTTCGCGCCATGTTGGAAATTTGCGGCTAATGCAAGGTCAGACTTCAGAGAGATTGGATTTCACGGTTGAACAGAGAAAAGTAAAATCTTCTTCTTCTCCTCTTTTCCCTGCACCTACGGATCAATAATAGTTATTGTTAGCACTTCTCACTGTGTGTGATGGCGGATAATTCGAAGGAAGATCTTCTGCGGATCATCAAACGTCTAGCAGCTTTTCTCGCCGTCAAGTTCTATAATCTATCAGCGCAATTGGTTCGGTTTCGGTTTCACTGTTTTATAGATTTAGTTGTAAAAATTTTACTGCGTTGGTTGCTCGTGGATTTTCCCTTCTCGCGATTTCTAAAAAAAATGTTCTTGAAGTGGTATCGTCTAATGAGGTTCTAACCCTCTAAATTAGTGAATGAACGAATTGTTAGGGTTTATCCTGTCATTTGGGTATCAGGGTTTCATGAATTTGGGTTGTGAATATGATTTTTGAGTTGTGACTTTAGTGTTTTATGAAACTTTGATGGGGCAGATAATATAGGGTTAAAGGTATAACCTTGCTTTTATGCAAACCAGTGAGTAAGTCCTGACAATATGTTGTTTTTTTGGGGATAATTGGTTTTGGCACTCTATATCATCTCAACGCAATGCAGGACTCACGATCAATTGGGGCCGTGGCGGGGCTAGCATTTGCTATTGTGTTTACTTGGAGAGTACTAAGAACATCTAGTACGCCTCTAAGAAGGCAACCTAAAAGACAAACACCACCAACAGCTAGTACTTCTGTTGTTAGTAGTCATGAATTAACTAATGCCTCCTCCTCGGGAATCACGAATACTTCAGAAGATTCCAAAACGCAAGATGTGGTTGATGAGTTTTATCAGCCTGCAAAGGCAGGTTTTAATTATTTAATATCTTTGTATGGTTATCTTCCTGTAGTTTGAAGTGGCTTAGACTTGGATTCCTCTCTATTCCATTGCAGCCAACTCTCAGCCACATTGTCAGGCAAAAGTTGAGTGAAGGAAGGAAGGTAATATTAACATTCTTCACCTGTCCCCCTAATCTTGGCATGAGATCACAACAATTAACCTATGGGAGAAGCCAGTAATCTGGCTTTTCATGTACATAGATTTGACAGTACATGCAATGCAATAATGAAGGTATTTTAACTTGTTAGCTTTTCTGTATGGGTGTTGTATTGTAGTTACATAACTTTGTAAATCTGAACTGGAACAGGTGACATGCAGTTTGCTTGGTGTTATCCTTGAGGAAAGCATCCCAGAGGAGTTGCAGGTTGTTCTTTCGTGAATTCTCAAGTTGGCGGAGTGGACATATTTTTTTGGGTAAAACTCAGTCTTGTGATTTATGATTTTCTTCAGAACCAAGCAACTGTAAGGTCATCCGTTCTGGAAGTGCTGCTTGAGATCACAAAGTTTTGTGATCTTTATCTAATGGAAAGGGTGCTGGATGATGAAAGCGAAGTAAAGCACTTTCACTCTTTTATGGAGAGATCTTTTCTTTTATGATTCCACTGCCAGATTTCTGTTTGCCATAATCTTCCTTTCCCTCTATGGGGTTAACTGAGGACTTCAGAGTTCTCTTAGTCAAATGTTGCTCTAATTCTATGTTGTTTGTTTCTTCTATGCTATTTTGTGTAGAGTGTTTCAATTCAACGACAAATGAAATTTGGTGTGTCTAACATGATTTCACTGCAGCTGTTACGGCTCACACTTAACAACTAAATCTGATCCGTATGTGCTTAATTGGAGTTCTAACTGGCAATTGAAGAAGTACAGTTTTTATGTGTGTTTTAGAAATAACGCATTCTTAATTTAGTGGGTCTCGCTTTATCGTCACGTCATAAATGCTCATAATTGGATTGGAATAATTTCGTCAATTTTTGTAAGTATGGCATGGATTCATGATGATGTAATCCTGGCAAGTATACCACATTCTTTTTGGTGCCATTTTGCTTTGACGGCTGAAATTATTACTAATGAGATGGTTGAAATTGTGCAGAAGACAGTTCTTACGGCTCTGGAAGATGCGGGGATTTTCACATATGGTGGCTTAGTTAAAGATAAGGTAATCCTGAAATTTGAGCATTCTGTATATTAAATGTGCTGTTTTCCCCTTATATCTGAATGTTCGCACCTAAATAATCTAACCTCTTTTCAGTCGGTGAGAAATAACTTTCGGTGGATTTGTACTTGTTCCTCATTCATTCTTCCCTTGGCTGACCACTTATTAATTTTGTTTGAACTTATAACATGATGAAAAGCAGCATCCTATCCATTGCTAGGTGCTTAATAACTGGTTTTATTGAAGCGTCTTTGTGTGTTCTCCTAAGGGAAAATTTCATAAGTCATCAGCCAGTACGTCAAATCACAATTTCAGTTAAAACTTATTTTCACTACTAGTTCAGTTTCAGTAAAGCCGGAACTTTTATCTTCATCATGCCATTTTTTTACCATGATTAGTGCTTCTGGATGGAGACGTATATCTACAAAAATCTCCCTGCAAAAATATAAGTTGAAATATTTGAAGTAAAGTTGTCTGGCGCAGGCTCTGTATTTTTGTTTTCTATAGATCTATAGATATGGTGAATGAAAATTGCACGCAGACATACCGTTATTCTTGCCGTGATGTTAAGAGCGTTGGAGGGAGCATTTTACTTTATGAGCATAACAGTTTAAACTTGTGACAATCTTAAACTGCACCCTACATGAGTTTCATTGATTCATGCCTGCAGGTTCTCTTCTGCAGCACAGAGAATGGGCGTACATCTTTTGTCAGGCAACTCGAACCGGATTGGCACATCGACTCTAGCCCTGACGTCGTCACCCAGTTAGCTGTACGTAGGAGCTATTCTTTTTGTTTTCTATCTGATGAATCTGCTAAGATGCTGAGGACTTGGCTAGGAATGATATTGAGATAATGGCATTCCATCCACATATATACTCGATGAATGCTGTTCCGAAACTGATTTTCTCTGTTTCTCCTCTGAACTCTTATCTCTATCATTTACAGAGATTCATCAAGTACCAACTCCACATCTCGTCCATGAAGCTGGAACGGCAACCATCCAATGTTTTCGCCACAACAAGTTTGGAACAATTCTTTGGAAGCGCCTAACGTGAGTTAGTATGCTATTCTGTTGTAAGTGATGATTATAGTTCGTTGGTGGGTGCAATTGGTGATCTCTGTGGATGAGTCACATTTGCTGGAGTTGTAGAAGCATGAAGCTTTGCTTGTACAATCCTGAATTATCGACCTGGTCATGTTGCCTAGGTGTTGGGCGTTTACTCTTCGCTTAGTCCAAATGTTGCCTAAGCACTGGACAATATATTATGGCCAAGGTTTGAGAAAACGTTGAGTGTTTCATGTACGCTAGCCGGTCTATGGGGCCTCTTAGGTCTTGGCGGTCAGAGCGACCGCCTAGGCGGTATACGGCCCTCAACAAATTTAATTTATTTTATTTACATATACTATATTTTAGGCATATTGTCCCTGGGCATCCAGCCAGACCGCCCAAGATAAATTCGGGGCGGCTTGATATTTTTGGCCTCCTAGACGGCACCTAGGCGGTCAAAACGGTCGATTATGGCCCTTTGTAGTTGGGCGTTGGGCGGCCTCCGGGCTTCTTGTCGAACAGTGATACGTCTAATGTCTTTTTTTCTAATCTGTACCGCGTGAATTATACTACAAGGATCATATCACGATCGAAACTAGAAACCTTCTAATTCCCCTGTTTTTTTTAAATATATTTTTACTTTTTTGGTAACAAAATAGGAATCTCAGATAAATCATCGCAATTAACACACAACTACAGAGTTCGAGTCCAAGACTAACTACTTCCCGTGTTGGTTTTCTAACTATAAATAAAGCTCGTTCGTCTACGATCTCAATGGTGAGTTTTTGCAAGAATCCTCTCAAATTTCTTCTCCTTCTGCGATCATATTCCAGTCATCGACGGCAGAGGGCGATATGGGTTTCCAGCCGTTGAGGGTAGAAGACTTTGCGGACATTCCCAGGAATCGAGACCTTTGGAATACATTGCTCGATGTCTCTGAACGAGCCTATGAACTATACATACAGAAAAGTGCAGAGGAATCACCACCACCATTCATGAATCGAAACGGAGACGAAGCAGGACCGAGCAAGAAACAGAGGACTCCACGTCGGCCGCACAGGAAATGGAGCAGAGAAGAACGGGAGCCGATTCCGAGCGGGAAATCGAAGACCCACAACAAGAGGAAAAGAAACCATCCGGCGGCGGACGACGGCGGCCCACAACCCCCACCTCCTCTGCCGGAAACGGTCAAGAACGCAATCCGCGAGATGGCGGGCGGGAGTTGCTGCTCCCCGTCGCCGAAACTGTTGATACAGAAACGACTGTGTTACACGGACGTGAGCAAAGGGCATGGTCGTCTGTCGATGCCGTTGAGGCGGTTGGCGAATCTCCATTTCCTGACGGACGATGAGAGTTCTTACCTCTCGCAGCGGGCAAAAGAGGGTACGAAAAACCAAACTCCTAAACTGGACGTTCCCATCATCGAGCCATGCCTGAATCAGTCTGATGTTACCCTGAGGAAGTGGATTATGGGAAAGGACAACGGCAGCTCCTCCACGAGTTACGTTATAAACGGGAAATGGAAGGATATCTTCTTGAGGAATGAACTGAGACAGGGGATGGTGGTGCAAGTCTGGGCTTTTAGGATCGACGGGAGTTTGTGTTTGGCGCTGGTTGCGGTGGAGGAGGAGTAGGCTGATGAATCTCGTCCGTCGTCTCCGGCAGGACTCGGGATTTTTGTGTTGTGTTAATCTATATCTACATTTGGATTCTCTGTTAATCACCAAACAATTTGGATTCTCTGTTTCTCTTTCCATAATTGCCGTTTTTGTGGGGAACTTTTTTTTTTTTTTTTTTTTCTGTTTTTTGGTAAGTAGTTTTTTTTGTAAGTAAATTCTTTCATTCCAATAAGCAAAATAAAATTTGTACAATCCTAACTTATAATTCAAAACAAAATGCATCTTCAACATTAAACTATTAATACGAAGACTATCATGTTATAAATAGCACGTCTAGGGATCTCATCCAGTCCGAGATGGTGTATGTTGGGAATGGCAGTTCATATGCTTTGATTTAATGCCAAATTTGAACATTTATTATTATTATTATTATTATTTTTTAGTTTGAACCTTTATAATTTGTAGAATGTCATCCATGTCTTCACTGTCGAATCTGACACAGTTTCGTTCTTTCCAGACATACCATACGACAGCTTGCCATATCACTTTGCCAATTTTCTTCCAAACTCGACCTTTAAATTGTTCAATGAACTTGGCCTGATGTTGTTCTATTGGTAGCTGCTGCAATGGATTGTATGCTATTCCCACCAAGAATGAGATTTGTTCCCAAACCTCCTGAACATGACTGCATTGGCAGAAAAGATGATCAATGTTTTCTTCTGACTAACCGCACCAGACACAACGTCCTACCGCTTGGTCAACGATGATACCTCTTGTTCTGAGATTGTCCATAGTAGGTATTCTTCGTTGCAGAAGTCTCCAGGTGAAAGTTTGTACGCGCATAGGTGCATATTTCCCCCATGCCTTTACTAGGAAGCTTCTATCCTCTTCTGCAACTCCTATCCCTTCCCTTATTGCTATGTAGGCATTGACAATAGAGAAGAATCTCGTTTCTTCTGCTGTCCAAACCCATTCATCGTCATCCTCAGTTAGTTCTTGTTGTTCTTGGCTTAATCCTTTTAAGAGGAGGAATCTGTCCACTTCCCATTGCTTTAGTGGTCGCCTGAATGCTGTATGTAGGAAGTTGTCACTCACCGCATTGAGTTCTTGTAAAGCTGCTCTAACAGTCACATTCTGATTTGTTGAGATCCTGTACAGGTCGCTAAATCTGATAACTAGTGTACCTGACCTCGTCCAATCTAACTTCCAGAATAATGCTTGCTGACCTGATCCAATCTTGAGCTCAATTCTGTTGCAGAACCTAGTTACCATCGCTGAAGATTTTCATATATCTAACCATACCCGAGAAGCGTTATCTGGCAGTGATATTAAGTGTATCTCAGTCATTTCATCCTCTTCTTGGAAGTATTTGGCTGCAATGACTTTTCTCCATAGAGCCTCAGGTTCTGTCTTGTATCTCCAGGCCCATTTTGCCAATAGTGCCTCGTTCATTGCCCTCAAGTCTTTGAGTCCAAGCCCCCTTCTTGTTTTTCCAGGCAGAGGTTGTCCCAGCTTGTCCAGTGAATAGGCCTTTGTTGAGAAGCATTCGTTTGCCATAGGAATCTCGTAATCAATTTTGTAAGTTTCTTGATTACTTGCACAGGCGCATGGAACAGAGAAAGAAAATATATTGTTAGGTTAGTTAAGGAGGATTTTATAAATGTTACCTTTCCTGCGAAGTTTAGAAGTTTGCTTTCCCAGCTGAACAGATTCTTCTCCAACTTCGGTAATAATGGATCCCATGAACAAACTCTACCTGGGTTAGAGCCCAAAGGCATTCCAAGGTATTGACAAGGTAGTTTCGCACTTCTGCATCTGAGTTTATTTGCATAGCTTTCTAGTGTCTCAGCGTTCAGGTTTACACCATATACCTCACTTTTATGGAAGTTAACTGCCAGTCCAGATATTAGCTCAAAGACATTCAGGATTCCTTTTATCATTTGCACATTATCTCCAGAAGCCTCGACTATCAGCTATGTATCGTCAGTGTACTGGAGATGTGAGATCTCCACCCCTCCAATCCTAGCTCCTTTCAGCAGCTCCATATTACATGATTGTTTGAGCATCAAATGCAGACCCTCTGCCACAATGATATATAGCAAAGGGGATAGAGGATCCCCTTGCCTCAACCCTCTGTCTAACTGAAATTCTGCCGCACTGGACCCGTTTATAAGGACTGCAGCCTTTGCTGTAGTAACACACACTAGCGTCCATTTGTACAATTGTTCATTAAAACCCAGTTTCTTGAGCATTTTGTCAAGGAAGCTCCAGCTCACGGAGTCAAAAGCTATCCAAAAGTCCACCTTCAACAGTAATAATGGTTTCTTTCCTCTTTTGTATGAGTGTATTACCTCATTAGCCACCAGGATTCCATCTAGGATCTGCCTCCCCTTAATGAATCCAATTTGTTCTTTAGATATTACTTTCCTTACTACCTTCCCGAGTCTTATTGTTAACAGCTTTGGTAACAATTTGTATGCGCACCCAACTAGTGAGATAGGGCAGTAATGTAACATACTGATTGGGTTCTCTATTTTTGGAGCAAGGATGATCCAGGTTGAATTTAAGCCTCTTACTATTCTGCCAGTACTGTGGAATTCTCGCACAAATTTGATGAAGTCAGTTTTCAAAACTTCCCAGTTTTTTTGTATGAAGTAATAGTTATACCCATCCGGTCCTGGAGCCTTTTTCGGAGCACATTTCCATACTGCTATTCTAATCTCTTCTTCACTAAAGTTTGCTGTTAACATAGTATTGTCCTCTGTTGTTACCCATGTCTCTGCCGGGATGTTTAATTCCAGATTTTCCTCCCTTGATCTAGCATATTGCTTTTTGAAGAAGTCTGTGATACCACTCTTTACTGCACCCACTTCCTCGTTCCAAACTCCTTTTATCTCAATCCCTCTTATATCATTTCTCCTTCTCTTCCTCCTCAACCGTGGTAAGCAAAATTTCCATCGCCCTGCCTTATCCATTTAGACCGGGATTTCTGATAAGTTATACTTTCTTTGTCTTTGATGGACTTTTGCAGTTTCAGTCATTTTGTTTTTCTTCCTTCTAAGTCCTCTTGTTGTTATATTCCCAGCGCGAGTTTCAGGTCATACAATTGCAATTCTAATTTATATTGCTCAATCTGTTTGTCAACATTGTCAAAAGAATATTTGTTCCACCTGCTTAGTTTTAGCCTCATTGACTTTAACTTCTTGTGCAATGCATATCCACTCCCCCGGTGATCTGCATTTTACTCCACTCTGTGCTTACCATTTCCTTAAAGCCAAGTTCATCTTGCCAGTAGTCTATGGTTCTAGTAGCTTTTGGATCCCAGTTTATAGTCTCTGGTTTCAGCAATATGGGACAATGGTCTGACATACTTCGTTTTAATGCAGATTGATATAATTCTATCCATGTATTCATCCATTCCTGTGACAATAGAAACCGATCTATCCTACTGTAGTTTGTCCGTCTTCCTACATAACAAGTGAACCTGCGCTGTTGCAGTGGCAAGTCCACCAGCTGTGCATCCATAATGAAACTGTGGAAGTCATACACCTCTCGGGCTGCTATAGTGGATATTCCTATCCTCTCATCTGCTGATCTTACCGCATTGAAGTCCCTGCAATGCACCACTTTCCATTTGGTAGTCTTCTTATCTCTGGACTGATACTCACCCATAGGAGCTGTTTATCTGCCACTGGAGTCGGACCATATACATTTATTATGTTCACTTCTACCAAATCACTGCCCCATTTTCCACTCACCTTGATGAAACCATTCGAAATTACATAATCTGTCATCTGAAACCTGTTTTTTGGTAAGTAGTTGTTATTTTTGTTAAGGATTAGATTGATTTTGGTATTGAGATTTTTTTTATGCTACCAAGATTCGAACCCCCTCACACAACCACCGCACTCACATCACTAGGCGAAAGGTATTGAGATATTGAAATAAGTTTTTGACAATATTTTCATACAAATTTTAATTTTTTTTGTCTAAATTAAAATATATGATCATTTACGAAAATCTTTAGGGTTTTTGGAGTTCTCGTGAATTGATAATTACATAACTATCTTATATTTTCATTACCGATCGCGGCACACAATTCCATTTTAGATTAATGGTTAAAGTTGCTTGTTTAGATAGTTAAGTGATCAAAAGAACAAAATACTTACAAATACGAAACTTGCGACAGGAGAGAACTACAAGTATTTAACTTAAACTATATAACAATATGGTAGAATCAATGTTTTAGAATGCATTAGGTGGTTAGGGACCATCCAACGCCTCGACATTTTCAATACCGTATAAGCGACCTAAGCAACATTTTTAGGTAGGGCAGATGTCTACTGTCCGTCTCCAATAGAGAGTAGAACGGGGGAAGAGGGGAGCGCAACCAGTCACATAGAGAAAGTTGTTGCTCGCTTCAAATGTTGCGCCTTTACTCAATACCAAATTGATATTTTTGTTATCATTAGAAGATCCTCTGTCCATAAACACCATCAAAACACCAAGCGGCAACCCTATTTTCTCCAATGCCGCATAATCACCCACTTACATCATTTATATGGATACCTAGCCCGTGCTCGGAGACACCCGTGGGACCACCTAATACCTTTTTTTAATACAGAGGAAGCGACCCAGCGTGGTCACAATTGTAATGTCATGGAGGCCCAAAATAAGACCCCTCCTAATGCTGTAGTCTGTCGTGAGGAACTTCGATTCGTGCTAGGAGCCGCATCTCGTGCAACTCCAAGTGCCTGGAACTATCCAGACCATCTTCCGTATTATCATTGTGGAGAACAACCTGACCACCGTCACTCCCAGCCCCGTCCGCCCCTGCGTGCGAGGGTAAGTAGCCCCACATTCCGTCCCTCCATGGGTGCAGAATGCCAGCGACAGGCCCCGATGTCCCCCAAGCTGAGACACCCTCCGCTGTCGTTCGCTGATCAAAGCGCAACAAGTTCATTATATTGGAAGTTTGCCATTCCCGTACGAGCTGCGGTGCTCCACTGTCCAATATATCCAGGTCCTGCACGGCTACTTGAAAGTGGTAGAGCTGCTTGTGCATTCTGATTCCTGCCAATCCTGACCAGTTTGACGCAACTGGTTTGGTTTATGGTCAGGAGGATTCTTCCAGCCAAGGTAGAGCCCTGAATTCCCTGCAACTCATTTCGTCGCACCTCGAGATAGTCGCTAGAATCCATATGAATAAACAGCTTGTTGAAGCCTCGCCCCTGTGCGAGACATATCCCTAGGAGGATCCCTCAGAGCTCAGCTGCTAGGGGTGAATAAGTACCCATGGCGACACCCTGTCGACACCAGATCAGGCCCCCAGCTGGGGCCCTACCAGAGTGGCGCACAACTGCCCCATCACAGAAGATAGCTGCTTCAAGGATCGGCCCTTGTATGTCTCTTCGAAAGGGCAGCCAGATAGATTTACACACTAAGATGACCTGCTGTTGCTGTTCTGGAAGGCTAGCCGCACCAGGAGGTGGGAATGCATGGATCACACCGTTCGTCCCATCCAGCCTGCTCAGTTGTGACCGACCGTAGTTCCTTGCCGAAGGTGAGGTGCATAATCGAATGGATGCACCAATTTCTGCACATAAAACACGAATATCAGTGTCAGAGTTCGTATGAATCTCCTTATTCCTTACCTGCCATAACTTGTCACAAGTGACCACGAACAACACTTGGTCACGAGGATTGGCATGATCTTTAGCACGCAGCAGATTGATTTTTTAATCCAATCTCCGATTGAGGAAGGGCTCCAGAAATTCCCAGATAGAGGAACATAAAGAGATAGCCACAGCTGCTTGCTACGAGGGTAGTCTCTTAAGATGTGAAGGGTGGTCTCTTCGTTGGTGCATCAACCTAATACCTTTCAGATCATTGGTAAAAGACTCAAAATTGATGTATGTTATTAGTTTCATTGGATATGAGCATTTCGGGATCGTTCTTAATATTTAAATGAGCAATAAATTGTTGTTATAATCTTAACAAAATTTTGTTAATGGGCTAAACAGCAACTGGATTACTTATTTTGAAAATCTTCTCTTCCGAGATTGAGAAGCCCAACGCACATGAATCGGTTGAGTTGTCTCAACTCGGCCAAGCAACTCCTTCCTTTCTTCACCGGCACCGCCTCCACCGGCACCGCCTCCACCGGCACCGCCTCCACCGGCACCGCCTCTCGCAGGGGCTTGCTCCGACTGAGCCCTGCACTGAGATCTTTTTCTTCCATCCGCCACTCTCACCGGCGTCTTATGGACCCTTCCTCTCCAACGGCGACCACCGGGATGGATGATTTTGTGCATGTAGACAAGGGAGATCAGGTCCCAGTCGAATACAATGACAATACGCATCGAGATGAGAGTGGAACCGAAGCCATTGGCCTTGATGGCGGTGGTAGGTTCTATGATCCCAATATTCTTCCGCCGGATCTTTCAAGAAATGTCGTGAGGCTAAGTTGCGAGTCGACCGCGGATGGTGGTGTCTGTGATGTTTATTTGGTCGGAACCGCTCATGTTTCTACGGTAATTTAGTGTTGTTTTGATGAACTGATTGACTGTTACTTATCCTTTTGTTATGGCATTTTCAAATAGTTCCGAAGATTTGATGAGAAATTATTTTAATTATTGGTTTCTGCATTTATAGGAGTCCTGCCGAGAGGTTCGAGCCGTGATCGATCTCTTGAAACCTCAGGTGCTTCGCTATCTGAATTTTGTTCTTTAGAGTTAATTATTTGATATGGAGATCGACATTTTTTTGGACTTCTCATCCTAAAAGCTCAATACCTTTTCTGGTTTTTGTATCTACCACAGGTGGTATTTTTGGAATTGTGTAGCAGTCGCATTGCATTTCTAAAACTTGAAAATGTGAAGGTAGGGAATCCATTATGGAAATGTGAATTGCATAAGCTACTTCATCTTGTTGCTTACTTAAACTAAAACGTGTGCATATGGAATAATGCTTCAACTTAGCTGATTGGGATCTTTGCTTTATGCCCTGAAATTTGTGTTAATGGATTGGCCTCTTACTCCAGGTGCCGACCTTTCAAGAAATGCTAAATATGTGGAAGAAAAACCAGAATCCTTTTGGGATACTCTACGGCTGGTTTCTTGCAAAGGTATGATTTGTTTTGCTTAACCCAGATATCTGACATGTGAAGGAACTTCTTGGAATTCTTCTATAAATCTTCCTGATGATTTTTCTGCAGTCTTGTTGCTTTATTAATAATCTGTACTTTTAGGTTGGAAGTAAACTTGAAGTTCTTCCTGGAGCAGAGTTCCGTGCGGCATATGAAGAAGCAATGAAATATGGGGGCAAGGTTATCCTAGGGGATCGGCCTGCCCAAGTAAGTTGGGTTTTATTTTTACTTGTGTAACTCAATTACTATTATTATCTCTATGATGGTCTTTGGGTTCCTGCCGCTCGGGGTTCCGCCCTTTCTATGAAAGGACAAGCAACTGGTTCTTGCATTCATTCAATTTTTAAATTGCCTTCCGCTGGTGATATTATACAGTTGCATATTTCTGTAATAATTCATGGATTAACTTTGTCCACATTTTTTTTCTGTTATATTAAGTCTTACTCGATGAATTCAGTTATTTATTATTACTAGTTATTACTATTTTTATCAACACTGTAATTTACTGGACACAAGATAATTCTAGCACTAGTAATTTGCTTTGCTGAACATTCACTGGTGTTTCTTTTAGACAAATCAACTGTTACCCTTCCCCACTTACCTCTATGTATATAACTCCAAATTGTTTCTATGTTGCATTTGTAATATCCTTTATTCTTTTCTGATGATGAATTTCACGCCTGTCACCAGATTACGTTGCGAAGAACATGGGTGAAAATGCCTCTTTGGCACAAGACAAAATTAGTATATGGCTTGCTGTTTCAAGGACTATTCTTGCCGAGTTCTGACGTTCTAAATAAAGCAGTATGCTTTCAGCCTTGTGAAATTTAAAATCTTTCCTGCATTATACTAATAAGTTATGCCTGAAAGTTCCTAAGATTTTTCACCTCGTCTATTTTGTCTCTGTACAGCTGAAGGATATGGATGATGTCGATATGCTAACTTATGTGGTTCAGGAAACGAGCAAGCACTTTCCAACCCTTATGGAAACGCTTTTGCACGAGCGTGACCAGTTAGTTACCTATTCTCTGAGTTTATTCTTCATTGTTTTTAGCTTACTTGGAAAAAGTGTTGTTTCTGGGGCAATTTTTTTAAAAAAAAAAATATCCGTCTTCTCATCCCATGCATGTTATGAAACGCTCTCTCTCAGGTATATGTCAGCCATGTTATTAAGAGTTGCCAGCCAGCATAATTCAGTGGTAGCAGTCGTCGGGAAAGGTCATCTAACAGGAATTCAGAAGAATTGGAAACAACCAGTAGAGGTAAAGATCCTATTACACTTCACTTGGATTTAGCCACTCTTGAATCCTAAGAATCAAGAACAAAGGTCAAACGTTGAAACATTTTTTACTGATAAGGTCCCAACTTGATTACCATTGACATAATGACCTTCCTTTTAATATGATACTGGAACTCCAGGCTGGGGAAACGATAAAGTTTGAGCAGGACATTACATGCAAGACAATTAGTTCTGTATCTTAATTTTGAAGGGGGTAAAACCCCAGTGACATATATGGTAACAAATATACTCAAACAAACTTGATCAACATTGTCATGATCAAGAATTCGGAAATAGGGTTATCAGTAATCCGTGTCTTCCCATATATCCGCTAGCTCAGTATCTGTTTCCTATCCCAGTTCCCGACATAATACTAGATATAGATTACTTGATATTTCTCAATTTATTTTTCAGGTGATGGATCTTCTTAGCATACCATCTAAAACAAGTATCTTTACTCTCCGCAAGATAGTTACCACTGTAGGAGTTACAGTTGCTGGTGTAGCCATCATTTCTGGCATTTACATCTCCTCCAAGAAATAGTCGCTCAAATTCTGCAAGCGCTCAAGACATGAGTATTCTCTCATCTTCTCCGGATTAGGGGAAATATATTAGAGACTGAGCAGTCGTTTTATTTTTTTTTTGTCTTCTTTTATTTTGTATTCGTAGATTCATATTTTGTTGCTTTGTAATTACAACCCTGTGTTGTCGAAACTGTTGTATCAGTTGGTTTACATGAAATGATTCTCCACAGTTTGCATGACTACTTCATGCTTCCTGAACATAACCAGCAGCTGGTACATTTCCCTCATGTCTTCGACATGATTCTTCACTTTAAATAGCCAATACAGACTTGACCCTGAATTCTCCATCGAGAATGATGAGGATCTGTATAATGCTGAAAGGGTTTGAGTTCTCCATGGACGTTAGCCCCGAAGAGCTCATCCTAGAAATCAAGAAAAAAATCCAACAACTTCTTGGGATCCCTGTGGATTCACAGACCCTAGCAGTTTGCGGCTGCGAGCTAATCGACAGCCTCGGTTTAGACGATTATCCGGCGATCTCTGACGGAACCAGAGTCCACCTTCTGGCAGGCCAAGCTCTAGTACTTCCACCCCCGCTCACCAAGCTGAAGATCACTGTCAAATTCCCAGCCCGTAAAATCGAGATTGAAGTGGACGGGACCGACACTATCCGGATCTTGAAGGAGAAGATCCACATTGTGGATGGCACACCTATTCCTAGAATGACTCTGTTCTACAATGGCTCGGGGATGGAAGACGATTTTCGAGGCTTGTACGAGTACGGGATCCGAGATAGCTCGGAGATCATCGTGTTCCTGAAGCCTATGAACCGTCTGATGGCTGATCCCCCTGCAAGAACAGTGTCCATGGTGGTGCAGGCGTCGTCCAGCCTCATGAACGGCGTGCAAATTCCGGTGGAAATGAACGACACGACGAGGGTTGATGAGCTGAAGCAGTTGCTGCTGGAGAGGAGAATGCTGCCGGTTGATGACTACATATTCATTCACAAACAGAGGATCATGCACGAGGATTGTAGCCTGCGTTGGCATGGAGTCGGGAATGGAGACTTTGTGTATGTGTTCAAAGGGACGGTAAGCAGGAATGAACCTCTATGAATCGCGTAAGGAATTCAAAATATAGGTGGCTAAGACTGCAACTCTGAAAACGTTAATGGTATCAATCTATCTATCCTTGAAAGGTTAAATCACATGATAATTCAGGGTATTGCAAATAATGACCTCATTGTCAAAGAGGAAGAAATATTTGCTATCAAGAGATTTTTATAGTGATCTAATTGTGTTTTGATTTAGGGGAGACATTACATTTTACAGTACTTCAACTACCAAATCATAATTATAATTGGCCATAAAGATGGCTCCCCAATGAGTACACAATCAAGAGAATAGTGTTCTAGACCACATTGGGCGGTTAGGGCACCCGATAGAACCACAATCTCAAAAAAGTGAATATATTTAAGCACATTGATTAACCCGGGTATTATGCTTTTTTGCCTCAGTGACCGCTCTATTCTTCAAAAAGCCAACCTATATTTTCCATGAAAATGAGTGGAAAAGATCCTCCTCCATATTAGACTACCAAGATAGGCTTTTTTTTTCAACGAAATGAAAGCACAATATTGATGATCGGATTGTTGGTAATATACTGCAATTATCGAAGAACGGGAACTTATCGAATTCCCTTTTCAGGCTGTGTCGTGGACGTGCACATTGTCTTAAAAGCGATTTCGGTACAACCATGGTGCAGATCGTCAAACACCGGTCGCTCCCGAAGGTTCACACAACCACTTCCGAACACGTGCACTCGTGGGCAGAAGTTTGGAGAGGACACCGTAACCTCTGCTCGAAGTCTAACCCGCAGAGAGAAGAAGATATATTTTTTGTGTATTGAAACCCCAAACAGAACCATATGTATAGACATAAACTGCAAGAGTTCGTATCCACTAAAACAAAATCTCGGATAGGAACTGGAAGAGTTCGTGTCTATCTCAAAAACGTCTGTAGGAACTGGAAGAGTTCGTGTCAATCCTGAAAACACGTAACACGTTCGGGTCCACGAAATATTTCTTCTTCTACGAGTTAGAGAGATGGTGCAAAAAATTATTTCCGCAAAAACTAATTTTTTTCATGACCCCAAAAGATAGATGAGCCTAAGAGGAGCAACAACAAGGTCCAGGCCCGCAGGCGCTCACACACACGCGCGCGACCGACCGAACCTGGCCGGGCCAGGCGGGCGCGGATCGGACCAGACCGGACCGGGTGGCGGCGCGGCGCGTGTGTGTGGCATACCCAACTCCTCACAATTCTTACATACCCCAAGAATGGGAAATGTATTTAAACCATCTCCAACTACTTTCTCAAACCA
>JAOYMZ010005001.1:0-23342 GCA_025802335.1 Pinguicula primuliflora | reverse complement strand
GAGGGAGCTAGGTTTTCGGCAAATCTTGAGAAATGACTGAGGAGGGAAACCAATTGCTCGTCAAAACTGAGATGAAGGAGGGAAAAATTTCGATGATTTTGGAGGCAAGAACGAAGAGTGAAAAAAATTTCAATGATTGGGAGATATAAACGAGGAGGGAAGGGTTTTTGGTAATTAAACAGTCAATGTAATTTGTAACGATCGAAATCACACCTGTTTTCGGGGATAGAAATAGCGTTGGCAATCAAACCACCGACAAAAAAATGGGGATTCGAGAGGTTTGATCGAAAATAACGCTCCAAATCAGACTTGCAGTAAACAGTTTCCGCAGTTTGATTACGGTCGTTACGGAGCGCTAAAACTACTGTAATCAAACCGAATCATCTGCAGTAAATGGGGCCATACGGATAATATCACTCGTGCGGCTCACGCATGACTGCACGTGCCACAGGAAAAATTCTATCGTTTTAATCAGAATTATTTTAAAAAAAAGGAAAATACTTAAATCATAAATACATCGAAACTATATGAAGTCACATATCATATGAAAGTGCACGACACGATGATAATTATAGAGATCTCTGTTTGGAGAAGCGATAAGCGGTTCGCCGGATAAATTCAAAACAAAACCTATATAACGTAATATATGATAAAATAATGTGATGAAAGAGAAAAAGAAACAATAAAAAAAGACGCAAAGTGGGTGACTAAAACCAATGGGAGGCTGCGGTGTAGAGAGAGAAGACGGTCAGCACGTTTCGGACAGGAAAATGCTGAAGTGGCATGAAACGACACAAGAATTTGATGTTGATGAGAGGGGAGTTGTGTCGTTTCACGATCCGTGCTTATTAAAATAATAATAGAAATACTAATATAATATTAAAAAAAGCAAAAAAAAAAAACATGAACCGGAAATGACATGGCAGTGCAAAACGACAGTCAGAAAAATATTTTGTGAGAGAGCCTTTGTGCAGTTTGGTGATCCCTTTTTAGATATAGTTTTGATTCTTCATATAAATTTAAAAAGGGAAAAAATCACTTTTAGTTTCATATGATTGCTCGAGTTTTACTAATATGATTCAAAATATCACTATTAGGCCTATAAGTTCCATAATTTTAATAACTTTTGATCCTTTTAATATATTTTACCTGCAATAGCAGATTTTTTAAATAAAAAATATTAAAATATAAAATATAATTAAGATAAATCTATGGAATAATAATAGAATAATTTATGTAAATTAAATTATATAAGCTAATAAGTAAAATAAAATAAAATAACTAACAAAAAATAAAATATAATAAATTTTAAATAAAAATACAATTAAAAATCTTTTGTGAGTAAAAAAATAATACAACAATAAAATAAATATATTACTGGATAAAAATTAAGCGTTTCAATGACTGATGCAGTTATCTAGCTTATGAAGCTAATTTTATGTTACAAGTATTTTTTCTATTTTTGTGGTGAAATGAATGGCAGAGAATGATAATTTTTCTTCTTTTTTCTAATTTTTTCCAGTAATATATTTGTTTTATTTCATTTCATTTTATTGTTTTATTATTTTTTTACCGTTTTTTAATCACAAAAGATTTTTAATTCTATTTTTATTTAAAATTTATTCTATTTTATTCTTTGATAGTTATTTTATTTTATTTTACTTATTAACTTATATTATTCAATTTACATAAATTATTCTATTATTATTCCATAGATTTATCTTAATTATATTTTAATATTTTTTTAATTAAAAAGCCTGCTATTGCAGGTAAAACATATTAAAAGGTTCTAAAGTGATTAAAGTTATGGAATTTATTAGACTAATAGTGATATTTTGAATCCTATAGGACTAATAGTGAAACTTAGCAATCCTATGGGACTAAAAGTGATTTTTCCATTTTTTTGTGTAAAAATAAAAAAGTTTTTTTTATATGTAACGCATAAGGGATTGTAAGCAATGGGCCATTAGGCCTTTTTATTTATTCACCGTTTTGTACATATTTATAACAGAAATCCACTCATTCTTATAGATTCATACGCTCATACGCAGATGCGGTTCCCTGCACCAGTCTTCAAATCTATACGGATGTTTGAAGTTGCCTGCCATTTTCCAGGTTAACCAGAGCTTTAATTTTATGGTTTCAACCACTTGATTGGGTTCAATGATTTCTTGTTGAAAAACCACTTGATTTCTGGCTCTCCAGATCAACCATGTCGTGATTTGCCAAGCTGCATTCCACATTTGTTTCAGCCAATTTGGGTTAGGTAGATTGTCAAATTGGGCAAGGTGCTGGGCAATTTCCACCGGAGGAGCTCCCGGTACGTCTAGCCACTCATATACGAGCTTCCAAATTTGTGTTGATGTCGAGCATTGTAAGAATAAGTGGGGGACTGATTCGTGTTCTTCGTCACAAAGTGGACAGATTGGAGAGTCAATCACCATTCCCCTCTTTGCCAGATTGTCAAGAGTATGGATTCTATTAAGCAGCAATTTCGAGTTGAAGGCAGTAATCTTCGATGGGAGGTATTTGTTCCAAACTTTTGCAATTCCTTCATCTAGAGCCATCTCTTGCCATTCTGCTTCCATCAGTTGATTATATATCATAGTCGTAGAGTACGCATTAATCTTCGATGGGTGGGGTAAGTAGTTATTTGAGTATATGTGCTTCTCTTTAGTATTATTATTTTTTTTCGAGTTAGGGGTCTCCACGGAAATAATTTCCCCATCCTGTTGAGGGATGGGATATGATTGCGTATATCCTATCCCCCAGACCTTGCCTACAGGCGGGATTTTTACTGAGTCTGTTTGGTTTGGTTTGGTTAGTCGTAGAGTAGGCATTCATTGAATTCCCGTCGCATCTCCAATGATCAGGAACTGATGTTGGTGCTGGGATCTGCAGAAGCTCATCTTCTAGGAGGGATAGGAGTTGCATGTCATTTGGGCTGAGAGGCTGTATTCAATATTAGATCCATTCCCAAGTTAGGATATACTGGCCTTTGTCTTGAATTGAAATGTGTTTATCTGCTGCTTTCGGGTATAGAGTCGGATAGAGCTATGTTACTGCTTTACCACTCAGCCAAGGGGCTGTACAGAATTTTGTGGACACACCATCCGCCATTTTCCTGCTGAGTTTTGCATAGAATCGGTCTTACGCTAGACTCCTAGAGTCGTCTTTATTAGGTCTCTCCACCAGGTAGATTTTCTGCTTGAAGGTGGTTGAGTTCTATGTTTGATCGTAGCTGTTGTGTTATGACCATACAGTGATTTCACCACCTTTATCCATAGTGCTGATTCATCTGTGTGATAACGATATCCCCATTTTCCAAGCAGGGCTTCGTTGAATTGCTTAAGTTGTCGAACTCCCAATCCTCCTTTAATCTTTTGGTAACAAACTATTTTCCAGTTCACCCGGTATATTTTTTTCGAGCCAGATATAGAACCAGTCCATAAGAATTTTCTTAACATGCCGGTTATCTTTCGCAAGATTCCCATTAGTGCTCTGTAGATCGATAGGTAATAAAGAGGAATGGATGCATCACAATCCTGCCTCCTAGTGACATTTTTTTTCTCCCAGGTTTGCAACTTTCGTTCTAAGATAGTGAGGACTGATTGCCAGTTTCTTGCCTTTCTCAGCACCTATCTCTACCCCAGGTAGGTGAATGGGAACACACTTGTTTGACAGTTAAGAACTCTCGCATGAGATAAAGCCTCCCCTTGCTCCAGATTTAGGTAATACAGCTTACTCTTCATAAAGTTTACTCGTAACCTTGAGAGCATTTCAAATATCCTCAATATACGTTTTTGAGTTATAGTATCTTGCATTGATCTGTTGCCAAATAAATTGGTGTCATCTGCAAATTGCTGATGAGTAATCTAAATGCCAATCCTCTTGTCAATAAAGCCAAATCAACGTCGTGTCGTTATCCATACAAAATTAAGTATAATTGAAGTAAGTATACCTAGCATTATCGTAAAATTAAAATATAAAAAGAACAATACAAGTTTATTTTCAAATTTAAAATGTAAAAAATAATATTACATTATTATATTTAATGTTTGTAAATGTTCATTAAGCGTTTACGAATAAGCTATATTCTTTCGTTTAAGTTCACCATATGAATCCAAACGGGAGAGTTATAAAGAAGACAAATATAAGATAGTTCATGAAATTATTTCTACCGCCCTTATTTAAGTAATTGATTAAACAATCAACTCTCTTTTTTGCACAAAGGGTGTAGTCCATTGACATGACTTAAAGCCAACTCCAAATCTCTGTAATATACTCAAATGAAGTGGTTTGGATTTTGTTGGAATTATTTGTGGATCTAAAGATGTATCTAAGTATTTTTTTCAAAAAGGGTTTACGCCATATGAAAAAATACACAATAATAATCGATACATTATGGCACTATTAGTGGATACCCCAATGATATAGCTTACGAAATTTTACTCACGTGTGGCACACTATTGTTTACCTGGCACGACTCCATTGGCTGAGCCAAAAGTGTTGGCCAGCAGTGGCCCTCTTAAATCATTCCACATGTGATTCGTGAGGGATTCGTACCCCAATCTTCGTGAGCTAAATACGTGCTCTAGTGGATATCATGTTTGACACCAAGTTTATATCGATTTTTAATTTCGACCACACTAATAAAAAAGGAGACCAAAAGATACATTGTCAATTGGGCTCGAACGACTTTATCACGGGAAATTTCTTAACTCTAATTATGATTACTTAACCAAGGGAAAAGGTGAAATGAAATTACTGACATTGTCGAAATCATGTTGGATAATGAGACTTTTCATGTCTTAAGTATATATTTTTTATTGGTTCGATCAATTTCGACAGAGAATTGTAGTAGTCACCAAATTAATAAATCAGTCTACAACTTAGTGTAGAACTGACTTGCTAAAAAAAACTTAGTGTAGAACTAGGGATGACAATGAGGTGGGACGTGGTTGATCCAGACCCGTCCGTGCGCCCCCAAAGTGGACCCGCCCCGTACGGTGGTGAGGCGACCTGGACCCGCCTCGCTCACCCGCCCCAATGACTACAAAATTCCAATTTTTTTATTAAAAATACATAAAAATATAATAATTTATTTATTAAATCCATGAGTACGCTTAAATAATAATGATGATAAAATTGATTGAAGCTTGTGCATTAACTCTTATAACAATAGAAAAAAATAATTTATTATAGGTAAATGCCCGGGCCAGGCCCAGGATGCCAGACCCGCCCCGACGATGGAATGGGTCTGCCCTAACCCGTGGCGGGTCCGGAGCGAGTCGCAAATGTCATCCCTATGTAGAACTTAGTGTATATATAAACTCCTCTTTATATGTTTATTAAGTCCCCAATGATATTATCCCTAATGATATTATCCCAAATGATACCAAATATTATGATTTCGACAATGTTAATTGGAATTAGTCATACCATTGTAAAGTTTATACATTAGAGATTAAAAAACTTATGTTTCGGCACGGTCCCGACGACGAATTAACTCAAAGAAAAAAATGTGAAACAAAATTAATGATAGGAAAATTGTGGGATCCGAGATAAAGCATGAGACTTTTGATCTCTAATATATAAACTTTCTAATGGTATAGTCAATTCTAATACGACAGAATCATAATATTAGATATCATTTAGACTAAAGAATTCCTATTATTATGTATATACACCTATATTATTTATACAAATATATATATTATTTATAGAGGGACCCAATGAGTCATCCCCACATAGTTTGGATGACTTGATTCATCATCTCCAAACACATTCAAGATCGTAGCTTGATTTCCAAGTCTAATCAATGACATCTTTTCTTTCTTGATCCTTCTCTATGGTATCCTTCAAAAGTAAAAGTTGTCGAGCTTGGTGGACAAAGATGACTAGAAAGTTGATGGGATGTTGTTGTTTAATGACAGGATAATGCAGATCAACTAACACTAAGTAGTTTAATCAATTACATTCCCAGAAGCTTGAGTGTGGGTCAAGGCGGGGATTCGAGCAATCTACAAAAGGGATGGATGATAAAGTCATCACTTCAATTAACATTAACAAAGAAAAGCAAGATAACAAAATCACCTTGTTTCTCATGCGGTGGAAGCCAAATGTATTTTCACATCTGCAGAGTAATCATCCAAATTCCGTTGGACCATGATGTTTTTGGCATCTATTATATAAGTTTTTTTATCTGTATGGACAATTGTATATGAGAAGATGGTTCATCAGAGCACGAAGATTTTGGTATCATGTGTATAAGTTTTTCATCGGTGTGGTCAACTGCAATTGCAATAAGCGGAATTGTAATATTGTGCATCTTTTGGATGTAGCAAAAAAAAGATGTAGCAAACTATAGATAAAAAAAAGATGTAGCAAACTTTTTGTACAAATCTAATTCACGCAGTCGCAATAGGGATCCGGCTTGTTAACTCTTATTTAACATGATCAAATAATAAATATTTGTGAAGATTAAGCACTACCTTGTTTGAAAGTAGACACCATCTTTTTTTTTCTTTATAATAATCATGGTGTCCATAACACTTTTAGGCTTCAATAATGGAATTCATGCAAAGCACCTCTAACACATAATCGTGACACAAAGAATTATTTGTAATTTAATCCTAAACCAATTGACCTATAAAGTTGACGCCATCTAAAAGGAATGTGCGGCTCCTGCCAATGTGCCACTGAGGTGCTATTGTACTGTTCTTTTTGACATTTGAAGCTTGTGAGATTCCCCAAGATCTTCCAAAGTTGACAAAAAAAATGAGCAAAGATAACATAATTCAGCATGTGGGCTCACCTGATGTATCTTGTCCCTTCAAACGCATACTCATTACATGGTACAATATTGTAGATCCACATTTTTAAGGGGACAACTCATAAATCTAATCTCAGAATTGAAGTATCCAAAGTATTGATGTTATGATAGTTGAGAATAATAAATGTAAATAAGGTAAGGTCAATATAAATCCCTACCTTATATGAATTCCTGATTTGTAGGAGAACATTGGGGGATCTACAGCCATATAGTCAGGATTGTAAAAGAGACAATATCATCACAAAAGAGAGAAAGAAAACAGAGGTATCTCAACCTCACCATTGAATAGGGATTTCTTCCGAATCACATAAAACCTTCGTGTTCTTCGTTTCTATATGGTATCGGAGCAGAATGAAAGTCTGGCTCTTCATCTACACTAAGCCAATTCCGGCCAAGAATCAACCCGCACGCCATGACAACAAAAGGCGGCGAGATTATCCTCTCATGGACAGAGATCAAACCCAACAATTCGCACAATATATCCAGTCTCAGACAGAAATCAAACCCAAGGGTGAGGATGAATTTGCAGTCATTATCGATGCAAAATTAGATGGAAACAACTATGCTCTTTGGACCCGGATGATGGAACTAGCCATCATCGACAAAGATTGCCTGGAATACATCACCTGCGACGCACCAGAACCACCAAAAGAAGATCTAGGGTATAAAGACTGGCGTAAGAAAGACACACAAGTCTTTCGATGGATAACTCGATCCATTGACAAGAATCTGGTCAATCAATTCATATATTATCCAAACTCGTTTGAGTTGTGGAAAATACTCGCGCAGACTTTCAATTCTAACAACAATGATTCACTCCAAGTCTTTGATTTAATCACAAAGGCAAACAGAATCATACAAGGCTCATTGCAGGTAGAACAGTACTACTCTTTATGCAATTCACTTTAGACAGAAATTGACAGAAGAAAACCAAACCCGATGAGATGTGTTGAAGATATCACAAAATACAACCAGATTCAAATGGAGCACAGATTTTTCAAATTTCTTGCTGGGCTTAACAAAGAATACAAAGCCATAACTAGGGATATCTTGAAGAATCCCCCTTACCCTCAGTTGATGTCGCGTATGCGACCGTTCGATGGGAAGCTGAACGCATGCAGATATGGCAATCCTCAGGCGCGGCCTTAGACGGGTCGAATCTCACATCACCGGGTGATATCAGGACCAAATTGAACACACATGGGACGGAAAAACAGCAAGACTCAAAAGGTATTGGAAACTCACCAGTACAGTGGAATTCCCGATCAGAAACCACCACCCAAGTCGGGGCTTCATCCTATCGGTGGTCGTACTGCGATTACTGTCAGATTCTGGGCCATTGGCAGCGAGTGTGCTAAAAGTACAATGGCTACTCCAGGTCGAATTGAGGCGGACACGTAAATTGGGGACAGAGAGGTGGCCATGCCACTATTTCAGATGGCGGACACACTCAATTCCTCGATGAACATGAGGATTTGGCCGAAGAAGCAGGTACTGCGAACCTAGGGCATGGGATCTGGATAACAGAACTTGAGACCCGCGTAAATGAGGACCTGACAGGGGTGACCCGAGCCCCAAGTATAAAAAGGAGGGGCACGACCGTGAAATTACCAGACTGCCCTCAGTCATTTAACACAGCAAGATATTTTAAGCAAGTGTGTTTTGGTCCTTTTGATGATTTGAGCAAAATTGGGCCTAATTTGGAGAAATATGAAATTGGGCCAGTTAATACTATTTCTGCTGGGCCCAATTCTGTTATTTTGGATCACTTTGATGTGTTTTTTGCAGCCTATATTACAAAGGAACCCACTTCGAAGAAAAAATCCGAATGGATATTTGATTGTCGAGCGACGGGTACAATTATTCATGATTTTTCTGACATTATTAAAGTGCAAGAGTCCCCCAAAAATGCGGTACAAACCGCCAATGAAACGTTTGTTCGCTTGAAAAGTGCCGGCATAATTGAGATTTCCCCATCTATTAGACTATCCAAGTATTTATACGTGCTGTCTTTATCGTATAAACTACTTTCAATTAGTCACATTTTGAAAGAGTTGAATTTTGTTGTGCTAATGTATCCGACATTTAGTATTTTATAGGATATTCGTTCGAAGAAAATCATTGGACGTGGCACTGAATGGGATGGTCTATACTACGTCGATGAAGTAGCCCCGAAGGAACGGACACTCTTGACTCATGATACACCGGATTCCCAAAGTTGGTTGTGGCATCATCATCTGGGTCATCCCTCTCATTACTATCTTAGTGAAATATTTCCTAAGCTTTTTAGAAAACCTTTTCATTGTGAAACTTGCATTCTAGCAAAGAGTCATCGACAAGCTTTCTTGTCAAAACATACTCGTGTTCAGAATTTATATGCTCTAGTACATTCTGATATTTGGGGACTTGCTCCTGTTGTTGGCGGTCAAGATTTTCGATATTTCGTACTTTTTATTGATGATTGTTCATGCATGACGTGGGTTTATTTCTTACAAAATAAGTCTGAAGTTTTCGATAAATTTGTCCTTTTTTATCGCATGATTTCTACTCAGTTCAACAAAAACATTCAAGTCCTTAGATCTGACAACGAGGGTGAGTTTGTCAATCACCAAATGAAATCTTTTTTCTCTGAAAAAGGAATTTTGCATCAAACTTCGTGTGCGTATTCTCCCCAGCAAAATGGAGTTGCTGAGAGGAAGAATAGATTTTTTCTGGAATTAACTCGTGCATTAATGCTTAAGTCTCATGTTTCGGTTACCTTTTGGTCAGAAGCCACAACTACCTCTGTGTATTTAGCTAACCACCTACCCACACAAATTTTAAAGTTTCGCACTCCTATTCAAACTTTATCTGAATTTACTCAAGTTCCACTTTCTATGTCTTTAACTCCTCGTGTGTTTGGATGCTCGGTCTATGTTCATGTACCAAAGGTCCATCGAATGAAGTTTGATGCGTGTGCTGAGAAAGGTGTATTTATGGGGTATGGAAGTCTTCAGAAAGGGTATCGTTGTTAAAACCCTCGTACTTGTCAAATTGTTACTACCAAGATTGCAATTTTGTTGAAACTGAGTATTATTATTCCTCGACTCAAGTCATTCGTCACGGGGAGAGTTTCGGTTCTGACTCACTTGAGTGGTTAGCATCTTCCATATCAACGCCACAATCGACTCACGCGCCTCCATATTTGGGTCACACTACTCTGATGCAGGCGACGTCTCATGTGCCTCACGCACCAGCTATACATTTTTTTTAATTTTATTTTATTGATAGCAAAAGCGATCGTACACAACTAGCTCCAAAAGTGAGCATAGTTACAAAAGGTACAACCAAAGACAGAACAAAGTTCTACGAGTCTAGCCCCTAAGGTGGGCATTGTTTCTTAGGGCGACCGCGTCTGCAGCGCTGTGGACTGGGTGACTTTTGAGGTGGTGGTTCCTCAGGGCATGTGATGGGTTGCGTTGTAACTGCCTGTTCCTTTTCTGTAGCCTCCTCTTCTTCCATTTGGTCTGTCCAGCTTTTCCTTTGGTTACTATTTGGAGTTTGTTGCTTTGGGAAATTCTTCTTCTGTTTGCCTTCCGGAGTGGTGTTAGTTCTATATTCTGCTGTCCACCAGTCACGCATTTTTGTGACGACGGCTTGTGGTTTTAATCTCTTCTTTGATGAGCACTGTGAATGGTGCTTCCTGGGTTTCTATCATCATGATCTTGCTGATCCAACCCTTGGAGGTGGTAAAAATTTGCAATCTACCTAATCTCATGTCTTTCCTGGTGCTAGTGCTAGGATCGATTTGCACTAGTTCCCCAATACAACCAGTAATGGTTGAGAAGAGCTTGGTGTCCCAGAATTGGAGAGGAACTCCAGTGACAGTCACCCAGGTGCACCGTGATGGCTTACCGTCGAGTAAGTGCCATGGTCTAACATTATGGAGATGGATGCCAGCCAGAGTTTCGGAGTCCTGTAAGAGTCTAGCCTGCTGTAGTGTATCCGGAATAATGATGAGCAACTCCCCCCCCTCAATTCTTGTGGCCATTACATCTGTGTATTCAGCGGCTTTCAAGTGGCTGTTTACAGATTGTATATCTATAATTGGCGAGGAGTCACCTAAAAGAAACGTGTTTAGCTAGTCGCTGGAACCTGCATCAGGAGTGTATTGGATTTTTTCACCAACAGAATGGCTACTGGAGTCACTACTAGAATAAGTATTAACACCAACAGTTCCAACATTACTAGCACCAGGCTTATTCACACAATTAAAACCTACTGCTTCAGCCATTTCTGCAGTATGGATAATATCGGAATCAACACCCACACTAGAGGTAAATTCTGCAAATTCTGCAATCTGCCCATTCTCTGAAAGCAGTTTTCGAGTCTCATGGCTCAAATTAAATTCCAGCTTGAATGAGCCTATCCAAATTTCATTAAGCCTTCGAAGCAATTGTTGAGGATTCATCCGATTTGGGAATCTAACGAAAGCATACCTGCACCCTTTTCTGTCAACATTGCGCGGAAGGTGCAAATCCAACACCTGACCGTGAGCTGACAAGGTTTCTAGAATCGCCTTCCTCGACCATGAAGAAGGCAAATTGGAGAAGTGGAAGGAGTGGGAGTTACTCCGTAGATGGTGGAATTGATGTTCTCTGTTCTTTTTATGGGCTCTAGCGTGCTCTATGTCCGCTGGATTTGTATCGGAGGCGGTAGCCGGAATCGCAGTCGGTTCGCTCGATGACTTTGTCAGCACCGGGTGAGTTGGGACTCCATCTGCCACAGGAACTTGAGAGCCGGACGGAATTAAGGTCTCAGGGGCAGGCGCCGGTGCCGACCGTGTGGCCAGCGTAGGGGTGGCGGCCACGAGCGCCGTCGCTCAACCCTTAGTTTTCAATCACACAGATCGCTTCCCAATTACCTCGATTTAACGCCTATTTTTTGCCCCACACCAGCTATACATTCATCTCCCACATCAACTCATGTGCCTCACGCACGAGAGTCAGATCATGAGTCTAGGAGACCACATTTATCGGGACACATCATCAACGTAGTACAGTTAGAACAGGAGGAGCCATCCCAGTTATCTTCTTTAGCAGATATTTAGGTAAATACTGCGCCCCCCGAGGTCTGTCCCATTCCTATGGATTCTGTGACTAATCATGATACAGGAGATTGTCCCATGACACCCAAGTACGCTCTACCTCATCGAGCTACTAGGGGTGTGAAGCCAAAAAGATATACTCCAAATCACACCTCGAGGACTCAGAGATACCTTGTGGCAGATATGGTAAGGGGGAGCCTTACTGAGTCTGTACAAGCCTTTACTGCCGCTATATATTCTGATGATGTACCTGGGAACGAAGTTGAAGCCCTGAAAGATCCTAAATGGACACAAGCTATGGAGGTGGAAATGAATGCCCTAGACAAGAATGTTACCTAGGAGAGATGTCAGTTACCCTCCGGGAAAAGACCAGTTGGGTGAAGATGGGTGTATACAGTGAAAAGAAGGATGGATGGCTCTGTTGAAAGGTACAAGGCTCGACTTATGGCTAAAGGATACACATAGACGTATTGGATTGACTACTCCGAGATGTTCTCTCCAATGACCAAACTGGATACTATCAGGATACTCTTCTCAGTTACTGCGAATTTAGATTGACACCTACATCAGTTTGATGTGAAGAATGCTTTCCTCCACGGTGATTTAAATGAAAAAGTATACATGGAGGGACCTCCAAGGTTCTCAGATTATTACCGACATGGTGAAGTCTGCAGGCTGAAGAAGGCACTATATTAAATTGAAACAGTTTCTGCGGGCCTAGTTTGGAAGATTCACGTTAGTGATGAAAAAGTATGGATACCTTCAGAGTCACTCAGACCATACTTTGTTCCTAAAGCGTCGAAGACAAGGAATTACATGCCTGATTATTTATGTGGATGACATGGTGATCACCGGAGATGACATCGGAGAAATTGAAATACTTAGAAAGAATCTCTTTGAAGAGTTTGAGATGAAAGACTTGGGGATGTTAAAATACTTTCTAGGAATCGAAATGTCTCGATCCGGGCAAGGTATTTACATCTCGCAAAGGAAGTACATTTTGGATCTTCTGGCAGATATGTGACTACTTGAGTGCGCAGATACACCTATGGCAGTAAGTCATGGCCTGAAGATTGATGAGAAAGCAGAAAAAGTAGACAAAGCGTGCTACCAACACTTGGTGGGTAAGCTCATATATTTAGCACATACACGACTGAATATTGCGTATGCAGTAGGAGTTGTGAGTCAGTTCATGTACAATTCCCAGAAAGATCATATGGATGTAGTGTTACGGATCTTAAGGTATCTAAAAGGATCCCTTGACACCGGAATACTCTTTCAAAAAAATGGGCACTTAAAGATTGAAGTCTATACTGATGCAGATTGGGCAAGTAATTCAGTTGATAGAAGGTCGACCTCAGGATATTTCACCATTGTTGGTGGAAATCTCGTTACCTGGAGGAGTAAGAAGCAAAAAGTAGTTGCACTCTCTAGTGTGGAAGCAAAATTTCGAAGAATAGCACGTGGGTTGACTGAAGTTCTGTGGGTACGCAA
Source organism: Pinguicula primuliflora (assembly GCA_025802335.1). Classification (NCBI taxonomy): domain Eukaryota; kingdom Viridiplantae; phylum Streptophyta; class Magnoliopsida; order Lamiales; family Lentibulariaceae; genus Pinguicula; species Pinguicula primuliflora. The sequence continues at coordinate 9,927 of JAOYMZ010005001.1, read as the reverse complement.
GCTGACGACAAAATTGGGGTTCCAACCACCTGGAGCATGTCCCTTGAGGTGTGATAATCGAGCAGCGATACAGATTGCACAAAATCAGGTTCAGCATGATAGAACAAAACATGTTGAAGTGGATCGACATTTCATTAAAGAGAAACTTGAAGAATGAATTGCTACATTTCCATTTGTGCGGTCCGAAGACCAGCTAGCAGATATCTTGACGAAGGCAGTGAACGGGTGCATATTTCATGATGTATTGGGCAAGTTAGGTATTGGACATCCCACACCAAACTTGAGGAAGAGTATTGAGAATAATAAATGTAAATAAGGTAAGGATCAATATAAATCCGTACCTTATATGAATTCCTGATTTGTAGGAGTAGATTGGGGGGATCTACAGCTATATAGTCAAGATTGTAAATGAGAAAATATCATCACAAAAGGGAGAAAGAAAAAAGAGGCGCCTCAACCTCACAGTGGAGTAAGAATTTTTCCCGAACCACGTAAAAACCTTCGTGTTCTTCATTTCTATAATGATGAGGTTTAACCGAGATAAGTGTACCTTTATCCGAGTCTCAACATTGTTTAACTATGAAAAATAAACAATTGTCAAGTGGAGTTAAAAGTGGTTCTTGCTTCAATCCAATCCACACTTTAGTATTGTTTAAGGCAAGAGAAAAAACAATTTTCGCATTTTGTAGGTAGTTGGCTGATCCACCCGATCCCAATTTTTCTCGATATGTAGTATATGGTAGAGTAAAGTAGAGGATAGGCCCAACTTTTGTATATACTGTAAATATTTTTACATCTTTTAATATAATTTTTATTTACAAAAAAAGTATTAAATTCTTTAGTTAGCTTGGTAGAGAATATGTTTTGAACAAAAGATTTGGAAAATTTTCATTGATAATTTCTTATTCACAATGTCTATGTTTATACAGAGAGTTACAATCACACAACTAATCCCTACAGTCCCGGCATCCTATACGGCAAAAGATTTGACTTTATCTTTTACCCTATTTACATTTTGTTTTCATGTTTAACCCTCTTCCTCAAGTTAGACGTGGGATAATCAACGCCTAACTTACACAACGCGTCGTGGAATATTCGACTGCTGACCGCCTTAGTCAAGATATCTGCCAATTGATCTTCAGATCGCACAAATGGTAGTGTAATGGATCTAGTTACGAGTTTCTCTTTGATGAGGTGATGGTCTACTACCACATGCTTACGGCCTATTTTGCGCGAGGTGCTTATGATTCTAATTGCGCTTATAATTACCTTAAAAAATATGAGTGTTTTGCGTAATACAAGTACTGGTGTGTTTTTTTACAACCTCTCTTCTTAAAAATAAGTACCTCATGAGATGATTTTTTTTCCTTCTTAAAATTAAGCATGACTTTTTTGTGATAATATCCAAATATAAATATATTTCATGACCAAACTAACCTTATCCAAATATATAAATTTTTTCATTCCTTATAAATTCATCAATATTCATTCACAAATTGCGAGAATTCGTCGGCTGCTGTCTCAGGTAGTTTGATTTTTCGTGATTTCGCATTAGGGATATTATTTGGTGTTGACGTTTGAGTGATTTCGATCGTTTCATGCTCGTGTGAGGGGGTGTTGAAATGTGAATTTTTTTTATTCGTCTAATTTTTTTCTCATGTCAAGCGGGTCAAATTGATGAATTTATGTTCCTTTCATATGTTGAAGAAAATCTTGCATACGATTGTATGTCTTGTCCCTGCTGTTCTTTGTGGATTGCATTGCTGGTTTACTAATAGATTTACGTGTTCTTACAAAAAAAGATTCAATTTTGCACATGGGAATTGAAAAAATCACCTACCTCATAACCACAAATTAGCCTCCTTTGTCGTCTTTGAACTCATCAATCACCAAGAATTGTTGTTGTCATGACATAAATTAGGTTTAGTTAGATAGATGAAAGTTATTTTAGTAATCTAATATTAAATTTGTTATATATAGTTAAAATAAAATTTTAAATGATTATTTTTAAGCAATTGCGCAAAACACCTCATGTTATAAAAATAAGAAGTAGTAGTACTTCTGCGCAAAACAGGCCTTTAGTACTATCATGCTGGACTGGATTTTGAGAGATATGAATGGTTGCACAATTGTCACACCTCAAAGGGCAGGCTTCAGAAGGTGCAAAATACAATTCTGTCATCAATTTTCTCAACCATAATACTTCAGTCAGACCACGAGCTAAACCCTGGAACTCTGCCTCAGCACTAGACAACGCAACCACTTTTTGCTTTTAGCTTCTCCACATGATGAGATTATCACCAATAATTGTGAAGTATTCAGAAGTCGACCACCGATCAATCGGATTGCTGATCCAATCAGCATCTGTATAAGCCTCAATCCTCAAATGTCCATTCTTCTGGTATAAAATCCCAGTGTCAGGGGATCTCTTCAGGTATCTCAGAATCCTGAGTGTTGTATCCATGTGATCTCTCTGGGAGTTGTGCATGAACTGACTTACCACCCTCACAGCATATGCAATATTAGGTCAAGTGTGGGACAAATGGATCAGTTTTCTCACTAAATACTGATATCTAATCTTATCTGCACTTTCTGCTCCCTCAATGATCCTCAGGCCGTGATTCACCACCATGGGTGCATCTATTGACTTGCTATCAAGCAATCCAGTTTCTGCTAACAGGTCCAGAACATACTTCCTTTGAGATATATAGATGCCTTGCTTTGATCGTGATACTTCAATTTCCAGAAAATACTTTAACATTCTCAGATCTTTCATCTCGAATTCTTTGAACAAGTTCTTCCTGAGTGTTTCAATCTCTTCTGAATCATCTCCTGTGATCACCATATCGTCAACATAAATAATCAAACAAGTAATCCATTGGGCTCATCTTTTGAGGAATAGAGTGTGATAAGAATTGCTCTGGAGGTATCCATACTTCTTCATAGCTATGGTGAACTGTCCAAATCAAGCTCTCGGAGACTTTTTCAAGCCATACAGTGCTTGCATACTTCTCCATGTCTGAAATTTTCAGAGAATCCAGGAGGACCTCCCACATACACTTTTTCATTCAAATCTCCATATAGAAAGGCATTGTTCACATCAAACTGATGCAAGCGCAGTCCAAGTTTGCAGCAACAGAGAACTAGATTTGAATAGTATCTAATTTGGCCACTGGAGAGAACATCTCAGAATAGTCAATCCCGTAAGTCTGTGTATAACCTTTAGCTACAAGGCTAGCTTTATATCTTTCAACTGATTCATCTACTTTCCACTTCACTGTGTACATCCATCGACAACCAACTGATTTCTTCCATGAAGGCTGCTGACATTTTCCCCAGGTATTGTTTTCTTTAGGGCATTCATCTCTTCTCCCATCACACGTTTCCACTTAGGACTACTCATGGCTTCAACTTCGTTCTGGGGCACCTCATCAGCATATATAGCAGCAGTGAAAGCTCTTCCAGCTTCAGTCAAACTCTCCCTAACTAGGTCAGCCACGGGTTACCACTAAGATCTGGGATAATAATCAGGAGTGTATTTCATCGGTTTTACCCCTAGTGGATCGTGGGGGTAGAGTGTATCTCGGTGTCACAGGACTCCCTGCATCATAATCAGTCATAGAATCCAGAATAGGAGCCTCAGAAAGGATTGTACTTACCTGGACATCCATAGAGGAAACTAGCTAAGGCAACTCTTCCCGGTCTCGATGTACTATGTCGATGTCGTGCACCTAAGAAGGTGATCTACCTATCTCAAGAGATGGTTCTCATGTGTGAGCCACATAAGATGATGGAGAAGATGTAGCTTGTGTGTGAGGTACATGAGATGCAAGCCCCGAAGTAATATGACAAAAATTTGGGCTAGATGCAGAGGCGTATAGTCGACTGTGGCGTTGTGACTGGAGAGGAAACTAGCCAATCAAGAAAGTCGAGTCCCAGGGTCTCTCCCTGACCTCTTGAATGGGATGATGATGATGATGATGATGATGATGAGTATTCAGTTTCAATAAAATGACAATCCATACTAGTAATAACACAACAAGTGCGATGATTATAACAATGATAACCTTTCTGAAGGCCCACATATCCCACAAAGACCCATTTTTCAGCACATGCATCAAATTTAGAACGATTTACTTTAGGGACATGTACTTAAACAAAATATCCAAAAACCCTCGGAGTTAATGACAAATAAGGGGAAACTTGAGTAAAATCAAACAAAGTCTAGATAGAAATTTGAAAATTTAAGATCTCAATGGGTAACCTGTTAGACAAATATACAAAAGTAGCTAGCTTCGGGCAAAAAAGTAGGCAGGACATGTGATTCAATCATTAAAGTACGAGTTATCTCAAGGAGAAAACGATTTTTTCTTTTGGCGATACCATTTTGCTTGGGAGAATAAGAACACGAAGTTTGGTGTAATAACTCATTTTCAGCACAAAAGGTTTGCATTTGGTGATTGACAAATTCACCCCATTGTCAGAACGAAGTACTTGAATTTTGGTATCAAACTGGGTAAAAATCATGCGATAAAATTGAGTGAATTAATCGAAAATCTCATATTTGTTTTTCAACAAGTATACTCACATCATACGAGTGCAATCATCAATAAAGAGCACAAAATAGCATAACCCATGTCTCCCAATAATTGGTGCGGGTCCTCAAATATCAGAATAAATTACGGAAAATATTTTCTGAACACGAATATATTTTGACACAAAAGGTTGTCCATGGATTTTCGCCAGAATGCAAGTTTCACAATTAAAATGAGCATTAGAAATCTTGGAAAATAAATGACAAAGATAATACTGTTATGTATGATCTAGACGACGATGCCACAGCCAACTTTGAGAATTTGGTGACCCACGAGTTAGGAGTGTCTGTCCCTCTTAAGTAACTTCATCAACATAGTACAGATTGTCTCATTCAGTGTCATGCCAAATTATTTTTTTCGTTACGAATGTCCTGCAAAATATAAAAATTAGGGTACATCATCACGAGACATTCAGCTCCTTCGAAATATGGATAATTGAAAGCAACTTATATAATAGAGAAGGCACATAAAGACATTTCGATAATCTCATGGTGAGAGAAATTTCAATAATTCCAGCACTTTTAACTGGAGTAAATGTACCACTCGTCATTTAGACCACCTTCTTTTTTATTTTTTGCACTTCAATAATATCAGACAATTCATAAGTAATAGTGTTAGTTGCACCACAATCGAAAATCCAATTAGAATTTTTCTTTGGGCTCGAATTCCGCCCAACATCAATCGGGGCCAAATTTTTGGTCACTTGGGCTACAGCAAAATCAGATTTAGTAGAATTCAAATCAGGCCTAACCATTTCCGGCTCAATTCGTGCATTTGTTCTCAATTTCGGACCAATTTCAGACAAATTCGTGACATTACCAAAACACCCTTGAGGAAAGAACTTCGCAGAAGATATAATAGGAAGACACCTTGGAACTTTCACATTTGAACGCCCTCTGGTACAAATACAGGGCCTACACGGGTCGGTGTTGCCAGTTCATTGAGATGGGTCTCGAGCTGTTCAATCTAGAACCCTTTGCTCTCGCAATTTTGCAATGTCACTGTGATCGAAGTTCGCGGTGGCAATTTCCCTGATTGATTTGTCCTCTGATGGGTAGTGACCACTGTTAGTAATGGCTGCCCGGCTGCCCCTCCGTCCTTACGTAGCTCGTTTGCCTCTTCTGCCACCACGGTGAGACCAAGGGTTTCCATTTAATTTGTAGCAATCCTTCTTCCAATGGTCGAGTTTCTGATAATAATTGCAGAATGGTCGTCGATATGATGAACTGCCAGTTTGATTTGAGCTTCTGGTCGACGATCTGGTGGTTGCATCAAATTTTCGATGGATTGTGGATGGCAATTATTATCTGTTGCAGCCGATCCATAAATTGCCAATCTGGTCCCGATATTGCCCAATGATGCAGCGTTCGGCCCATTGGAGGCCATGCCAGACGATTTCCAGATCTGACTGTGCATGGCCTCCCATCGGACCGTTGCATACGCGACGTCTACTGAGGGCAAATGCATCTCTTGAGAATATCTAGAGGGATTGCTTGATAGGTTCGAAATCCCATTAGAAATTTGAATAGCCGGTGTTCAGATTGAATCTCATTGTGTTTGTTGATATCGGCAACACAATTCATCGGGTTCAGTCTTCACTGGTCAATCTCCATCCACAGGGAGTAGAATTCTTCCAATTGTAGTGATCCCTGCACAATTCTGTCGGGCTTCGTCACTAGGTCAAAAATTTATAAGCATTCCTTGTCGGAATTGAACGTCCGGGCAAGGATTTTCCACCACTCGAAAGAATTCGGATAGTAAATTAACTGATCAGCATTTCTTCGATCGATTGATTTGGTGATCCGCTGAAAAGCCTGAGTATCTTACTTCATCCATTCTTTATACCCCGGACTATCTTTCGGTGGTTCCGTAGCATCGTCGGAGATGTACTCCAGATGATCCTTACTGATTATTGCCAACTACATCTTTTTGACCTATAGAACATAATTGTTGTGATCCAATTCTGTATCGATGATGACGATCGAATCTTCAACTTCTTTAGATGATTTGGTTGTTGTATGAGATTCAAGATATTGCTTGAACTGTAGAGATAGGTATTGCTGGACCTCTGTCTGTGGGATTACGATGTTGCTAGAGTTTTCTTTCTCCATGACTCACAGCCTTGCTGGAGATCTACTCTTTGTAGATAACGAGAAACAGGCTCGAATCTTGCTCCGATACCATGTAGAGAATATGTTTTGGACAAAGGATTTGGAAAAAATTTCCTTGATAATTTCTTATTCACAATGTCTGTGTTTATAGGGTACGTTTGGCGTTCAGGACAGGTAGTGTGGTTTTTTTGGGAGTTTACCCTGTTAACCACCAGTTTGGTATCCACGTTGTGCTAATGACCTGTTCGGGAATTTACAATCCGGGCAGGGTATACTAAAGGGATACTCGCTTGACTTAATCCCTTCTTTGATGAGGGTTGGAGGATTCCCCAAACTTACCTTTTTTAGGAAAATGGTCATTTTACCCTCCTCGTGGGCATATATAAGCGAATTATGTGCCTCACGTTGTGACCTTCATTTTGCTTGTCTCGTTTCTCTCCCATTCACTCCTGCGGCCTACAAAGAACCTCGCCGATGGTCGACCGGAAACCCGATGGCGGAGGCTCTCGTCGGTAGAATCCTCTCCAGTAAGCCACTATCTAATTCTTTATCCTTCAAATTTATATCAGTTAGTCGATTTAGGTTTGAAATTATGTTTCTCCTTCGAATTTATCCACCTTCGTGGCACATACCTATCTCAACCAACTCCTGTCGATGAAAACACATCCGATAGAAGGTGGAATTGTTTTAAGGCATGTTCTATGAATTTTGCTTGATTTTATCAATGCTGCTTTTTAATTATAACTTCGTATGTTTGTCCAGGGCTGCGTCGACGCTCTGGATGGTACATACATCCCTCTTCATGTACCGTTGGATGAGCAACATAACTATCGTACACGCAAAGGCCACCTTACTACAAATGTTCTCAGAGTCTGTGACATAGAAGGTAGGTTCACCTACATGCTCACAGGGTGGGAGGGTTCTGCAGCGGATGGTTGTGTACTAAGTGATTCAGTGACACACCCTAATGGGTTCAGAGTCCAAAAATGTTAGTGTACCAAGTTATTTAGTTGTTACAAGTATAGTAAGTGCTTTAAGTAATATGCTGATGTTTAGAAATTGTGGTGCACTGGCAGGAACTTATTACTTATGCAACAGTAGCTACACTAATGGTGAAGGGTTTCTTACGCCATATAGGCAGACTCGTTATCATCTGCAAGAATGGGGTCCTGACAATCGTAGTCCACAAGATTATAAGGAGATATTCAACATGCATCATGCGTCAGCACGCAATGTAATTGAACGGGCATTCGGGATTAAAACACATTTTGCCATTTTTTGCAGTCCTTCCTTTTATCCACTGGCGTGGTGGGCTGACCCGCCCTGTTTTATTCAAGTTGGCGGACTGAATTTTGAAACCCAGCCTACCTATTTTACAAATGTGGGCCGGGCCAGACTAGCCTGTTTACAAAATGGGCTAGGCTGATCCACCCTGCCAAAAAATGGGCCGGACCAGGCTAGCCTATTTACAAAACGGGCTAGCCTGTTTGGCCGGACGACGTTCTATGATCTGGGAGCGGGTAGCCTACCAGTGGTAGGGTTTATAAAATTATAATACAAAAATCATTGGTAGAAAAAAAATAAAAAATACAATGATAAAAATATAACTTGGAAGCTGGAACGGGAAGATTGAAAAAAATTGTAAGAAAAAATATAAAATTCAAAAATAATAATAAAAAATTAAAACAAGCTAAACAGGTCAGCCTGTTAACCTACCGGACCGGGAATCTCAAACCAGCCCGGCCTGTTTTTAAAAACAGGCCAGCCTAGCCCATTTTCTAAACAGACCAGGCTGGCCTGGCACGTTTTTTAAACAGGGCGGGCCAATCCAAACCTGCGTTTTTCGCGGGCAGGCTGGGTCGGACCTGTTTGACCCGCCCTGTTTGGTGACCTCTAGAGGCGACCCATCTTTACCCAACGGCCAGCATCCCCTCCGACAAAAAAAACCCTCTGACATCGACGCCATCCTTCAACGTCGACAGCGTGAAACGGTTCAGGCTCTGGATGAGGTGGAGTTCCCCTCCGACATCGATGCCATCCTTCAACGTCGATGTCATCCTTCAACGTCGACACCATAATTCAACGTCGACGCCATCCTCCGACATCAACGCCATCCTTCAACGTCGTTCGCTTGAAACGGTTCAGGCTCTAGATTGTGGTGGAGATTCCCCTACTGCTCCCCTGAATGTCGCATCCACGAATTGGGTGCTTCGATGCCGCGTCGGTGATGACGCCTTGCATCACAACTTCGACGGAAGTGAAAGTTGAGAAGTTTGAGAGCGGCAGTTTTGGAAGGAGATAAAGACGACAACGAAGTGCAGCAACAAGTCGAAGATTCGAGTCTGATGAGGGTTAGGTGGAGATTCAGTATTGTTCCGAAGGGAAGGAGGAGATTTCTCTCCTCCTTTCCTTTCTCGAAAGTTTTCAAAATTCAAATTTTGAAACTCCTCCTGTTGTGCATCTGTTTCGGCTTGTGCTTTGTTCCGGCCAACTGTCCCAGGCTCGGTTCGTCGGCTTCCCCCTTCTCGTGCATCTCTCTTGCTCTGTCCGGAGATTCCTGCTCGTGCTATACTGCTGCTGCTGCTAGTTTTTTGTCTAGCCAGTGCTCTGTTCGACCGGTCAGTGCTCTGTTCGTTCGGCCGGTGCTCTGTTCGTCTGGCCAGTGCTTCTGTTCGCGGCTCCTCCTGCTGATCTGTTCATGGCTCCTCCTCCTTCTCGGAGATTCCTGCTCCTGGTGAACTGCTCCTCCCTGCTACTGCTGCTCGTTTTCGTCCAAAGATGTGTGTACTGCTCCTCCCTGCCTGCACCCTCCTGCATCCTTCAGCTGCTGTTCTCCTGCAACCTCCGGCGAATCCTCCGTCCTCTGGTTTACTCGCGCTCTGCTCAGCTCCACTGTCTCTCTGCTCTGCTCGCGCTCTGGTCTGCTCGGCTTCCTCTGGCTCTACTGTGCTCGGTCCGTCGATGCCCTGTTTCTGCCCTGCTGCGTCCCTCCTCTGCTGCGTCTCTGCTCTGCTGCATCCCTGCGTTTCTGCCCTACTGCGTCCCTGCATCCCTGCTCTGCTGCGGCCCTCTCCTACTCTGCAGCGTCCCTGCTCGCCGGTCTATCTCCGGCGTCGTACTGCCCCTGCTCGTCGGTTCCTACTTCCCTCGCTGCTCCTGCTCACCGGCGCACCTGGCGGCCGTCCTGTTTCTCCTGTTCGTGTGATGTCCGTCACCCTCCC
>JAOYMZ010005000.1:0-39151 GCA_025802335.1 Pinguicula primuliflora | reverse complement strand
CCAATGCTGCAAGGAACTGTAAAGCTTCCTGGATCTCCCATCTTTTGAGGCATCTGTCTGTTCAGGATGGCTGAACACTCTACTGTTAGAGGTATAGTTCTGTCAGCCTCAATCCTTCTCTTGTGAGTCAGAATATCCTTCATGAACTTCGCATAAGTAGGCATCTTTTCTAAAGCTTCAGAAAAGGGAATGCTAATGTGCAGCTTCTTGAAGATTTCCAAAAAACTTTTAAACTGCTGCTCCAAATAATCTTTCTTTGCTGCTTGAGGGTATGGCAAGTTCCTAATGATTTCAGGAGTTAGCTCAATCTGTTCCCATCTCTCTTTCTTTTTCTGTTTAGGCTTTGGGTTTACTTTCTCAAGGGCTGGTGCTAATGTCTCAGTTTTAGCAGCTTCAGCTTCATAACTTGATGCTTCTTGGGTGGGCATTGCTGGTTCAGAACACTCTTTTTCGGACCTCAGCTGGATGGCTTGACACTTCTCTGAATCATGAGGGCTTGTTGCTCTCACTAACTCCTCAGCTTTTTCAAATAGGTTGTTAACTATCTGACTCATGGTGCTTTCCGATTTCTGCAAAGACAACTGAGTGTCAGATTTGAAGTTTTGCAGATCAACTCTCATTAGCTCCTCCCTTTTCTGGTATTGTGCAGTTAGTGCAGCTAGATGACCCTCTTTTTCTTGTATTAGCGGTTCCTGAACCATACTAACTTGCAAATGTTCTTGAGGTTTCATCTGCGGAAGAATATGCTCAACTTTCATGGCCATTTCCTTCACAGCTGTTGCAAGGCTCTCAATCCTCATCACCCCTTCAGCACTTTGAGAGGGCCTTTTATCAAGTTCAATATCAGCTGGCCACTGATAGCAATTTTGAGCTAGCATTTCCACGAGAGAGCAGGCTTGGTTATAGCTTTTCTACATGAAAGTTCCACTTGATGCACAATCCACTTCTTTCCTGGTTTCTTGCTTCAATCCAAAATAAAATATTTGAATTAACCTCCAGTTTTGAAGTCCATGAGTAGGGCAGCCTCTCAGCAACCCTTTAAATCTTTCCCAGGCCTCATATAAATTTTCATATTTGTCTTGATGAAAGGCTTGAATCCTTTGAGAAAGCTTGGCAGTCTTAGCTGGGGGAAAGAAATGCTTTAGAAATGCTGTCCTGAGCCCTTCCCATGTCCTGATGGAATCTGGACCCAAATTGTAAATCCAGTCTCTAGCTTTCCCCCTGACAGAGAAAGGGAACAGCCTCAACTTAACAGCATCTTGATCTGCTTCTTCAATTCTGAGTGTGTCGCAAATTTCTAAGAAAGCCTCCACATGAGTGTATGGATTACTGGTCTCGTCTCCTTCAAACATGGAATGAGATTGCAACAGGCGTATGGTAGAGTGCTTAAGGTGGAAATTTGGAGCTGAAATAGGGGGTCTTCTGATTGCTGGTACTGATGAAGCAATTGCAGGTATGGCCAAAGATGCAATAGACTTGTCATCCTTGTGTATGTCCATCTTTTCAGTTCTCAGATTTCTCTGCTGTGCTATATGTGCATGCAAAACCACCCTTTCTCACTTCCAGTTCCCAAAACTGCAGTTATCCAGGAAAAAATTTCAACGAGTGAAACTAGATATCAGTGTTGGACTCAATAAAACAGTAACTGAAACGAATGTCACCTAAACTTAACCCGGCAACTAAAAACTTAAAAATGGCTATTGCTCCCCGGCAATGGCGCCAAAAACTTGACGTGCGTGCAAGTGCACACGGTCAGGTAATAATACAATGCTAGAAGCAAGGGTCAAATCCACAAGGAGCAAGATAATTTAGTTTTCTCAATCTTTGCAAAAAATGGCATGGTTGCTTTTCACCAACTTTTGGCTCTTCCATGTTTAGGATAATGGTCCCCTCCTTGCATCGTTGGCCTTGTTTGCATGTGTGATATATATTTGAATATATACCACACGTCTCTAAGTCCATTTGGACACATAAAATGTGACCTTGGATCAACTTTCCTCCGGGTGAGCTTCATGAGGTTCAGCTTCTGATTTTTCAACTTCAGCTTCAGGTTGCTGATTTTCTGGGCACTGATCTTGCATCCTAAATGCTTGTGGCTGGACTCCAGTGATCTTTGGTCGCTTCCTGGTGATCCTTGATGATCAGATCCTCCAAAATAGCTAGAGATCAGCCTTGATTGCACTTTGATCAAGCCTTGAATTTGAGCTTTCTCCCAGGTGCACAGAATTGCATGAATTCTGCAGGAATTGAGTGATTTTGCCTCTGATTTCCACACTTTGCTGAATTGAGGCCTTGATCCTGCACTGATGCAAACAGGCACGAAATAATGTGCAAAAATGGATGTTTAGGTAAATAAATCAATGAAAATACATGTGAAATGAGCCTATAAAATGCATATGAAATAAGCTCATCAGCGACCCACCCCGTGATCTGATCCGTGATCATGACCCATTTTCTGGACAGCCAGACCTGACCCGAGCGCGTTTACATGTGCAAAATTGCTGATCTGATTTTTGGGACCCAAAATGTGTTCCCACGTCGCCTCCTGCCGCCCAACTACGTAATCTTCATCCATATCCGGTAAATCACGTCCTTTTAGTATGTCTCGCATGATTGCATTTAACACACCATCTAATCCATGTACTAATTTGAACAAACAATGTTCATCTCGCAGTTTGTTGTAAATCAGTATGTCTTCCTGATCTTTCGTTGGATTTGGACGTTGCCTATCCACTTTCGTCCAAAGATTTTTGCTGAGGCTCTAGTATTCCTCAATCGATGATTGTCCTTTTCGCAAACTGTCCGCTTTTGTAGTGAGATCATATACTTGCAAATTATCTTCCTTGGATTGGAAGATTTTCGCCAAACCCTTCCAAAATTCTCTTGCTGATGGAAAATTGAGATATTACCGGTAAATACTCTCCTTCATATTATTAGCAAGCCATTCATGAACTTGTAAGTCTCGCTCCCACCAAAATTGAAAACCTGGTTCTTCTTCCTTTGGGGGTGTCGGATTGCCGGTGATGTGTTCGATCTGACCACAGCTCCCGATTCCAATCTCCATCCACCACTTCCAGCTGGAGTAGTTTTGATTGTTGAATGGTTCATTGAGATGGATATCGCCTTGATGTCTGTCGCCGGTCAGCCTCTCCTCATTCAGGATGATGGCCGTATTCTGTCCTTGCATAATCATTGTTAGGTGCTCCCCTAGAACCCGTGCGACCTCCACAATTGTCGTTGGTTCGGTCATCATGATCCGCTTCCTCTATTAGTGAATGACAATCTCGAGATTTGTCCCCATGCTCTGAGCTTTTATCAAAACCTAGAGTCGAACCTTTAAAGACAACTTTCTCGAGACAAGGTGTACGATCCGGGCTTTGATCTTGAAAATGTTGATCTTAAACTTAAATAGGAAGATGTGAGCTATTCTCATAACAACCTTGAGCCCAAGGTAATTGAATTTAGAGAATTGGGGTAAAAGTCTTTCTTAGTCACTCATTCTACAATAAAGGAGTACATATATAAAATAGGTAAAAAGACTAATTTATCCTTCAATACCAAGACTCCCCCTTAAGATGGATGAAAGATATCAAATAATCTCACCTTGTTCCAAAATCTAGCCAAATCAATAGGCTAAGTTCTTTGGTGAGGCAGTCAGCAACTTGCTCTTTTGAGACTACATGTCGTAGCTCCAACAATCCATTATCCGGCTTCTCTTTGATGAAGAACCTGTCGATCTCCAGATGTTTGGTTCTATCGTGCCGAACAGGATTGTTGGTGATACTAATTGCTGTCTGATAGTCACACCATAACTTCATTGTGATCCCTTGCTCCAACTTGAACTCTGACAACAACAGTTCAACCATAACGTCTCAGCAACTCCCAAAGCCATAGCTCGATACTCAGCTTCAGCTGTCGATCTTGCAACTACTTTTTGTTTATTACTCTTTCAAGAGACCAAATTACCTCCCATAGACATGCAATATCCTGAGGTCTATCTCTTATCATCAGCACAACTCACCCAATCAGTATAACAGAATCCCTCAATGTCTAAATGACCACTCTTCATGAAGATCAGTCCCTTGCAGGTGCGCTCTTCAGGTATCTCGGAATATGGTATACAGCATCCATGTGATCCTTCCTAGGATCATGCATATACTGACTCACCACACTCACAACAAATCAAATCAGGTGTGAGTCAGATAGATTAATCTGCCCAGCAACCTCTGATATTTCTTCCGAGCAACTGGTTTTCCTCCATCTGCTCTCAACTTAACTTTCTGATCAATAGGTGTGACTGCTGACTTACATCCCAGCATTCCAGTATAGGTGAGGAGGTCTAATGTATACTTCCTCTGTGACAGAACTATCTCATCCGCTACATGCACTATCTCAAGCCTAAGGAAATAGTGAAGTGGTCCTAAGTCTTTCACCTCAAACTCCCTTCCCAACTTATCCTTCAACTTAGCAATCTCACTCTCATCACCACTTGTGATAATCATATCATCTACATAGACTGCCAGAATGGTGATATAACCTCTATGACGCCTGAAAAATAATGTATGATCGGCATTAACCTGCTGATAGTCCATGCCTGTCATAGCTCTTCAAAACCTGTCATACCATGCTCGGTGAGACTATTTCAGCCCATAAAGAGATTTCTTGAGTCTAAGCACCTTACCCACTGTATTCTTGGTCTCGAACCCAGGGGATATCTCCATGTACACCTCCTCAAGCAAGTCACCATGAAGAAATGCATTCTTCACATCAAGTTGGTGCAACTTCCATCCTTTATTGACCGCCAGGGAGACTAGTGTCCTCACAATGCTCATCTTCGCCGGTGCAAAGGTCTCATCATAGTCCATGCCGTATGTCTGACTATACCCCTTTGACACCAACCGTGCCTTGTAGTATTCAATGCATCCCACCGAGTTCTATGTAAGGGTGTAGAGCCACTTGCATCCAACAGCTTTCTTACCGGGTGGTAGTACCATCAAATCCCAAATTTTGTTTTTCTTGAGAGCTCCAAGTTCTTCAAACATAGTTGTCTTCCATTTTGGATCAGTCTTCGCAACCTGCCATGAGTTAGGAATAGAGACCACGTTCATGATACAATGAATGCCTCATGTGCAGGTGACAAATGAGAATATTACACATAATCGTCAATATCATAACCATATCGATCAGGAAGAACCCCGCATTAATTCGAGAGGATCTCCGCTCTGCAACAGGGGTAGGAGCAGAAGAAAAAATAACCATATCACCTGTGGGATCAAGATTAACATCCAGGATAGGCATCTTCGGAGAAGGGACAAGTGAGGGACCGGTAGATAGATCTCAAACCAACACTGTATCCTCCCCCTGGACCTGAGTTTCACCAATCTCATGTGAGCTCTCAGGTTCATCCGCTTCAATCGACACAAAAGGATAGGGGATAAGACCCATACTCACAACACTTCCAGGCTGAGACGCACCACTCACACCTCCATCTCCAGAACCACTCTCCATGCTACACTACATATCCGATAACTCACAGAAGGGAGACATCATCTCAACAAAATAAGACTCATGCTTTCGAAATGTAACGTCCATACTCACCCATAGTCGTTTCTTTGTAGGACTCCAACACACATTCCTTTTTGAGTGACAGAATATCCCACAAATACATACTTTAGAGCCTGAGAGTCAAACTTACCAACAGATGGTTGACAATCCTGGAAAAAACACACATAAACCAAAAATCCACAAAGGAAGAAGCTCTCCCTTTTGACCAGTCGACACCTCAAAGGGAGTCTTCTAATCAAACACACGAGAAGGCATCCGGTTAATCAACCAGGCAAAAATCAAAATAGTCTGTCCCCATAAGTGCTTGGGAACATTCATGAAAATCATCATACTCCAAGCAACCTCAAGAAGATGTTGGTTCTTTCGTTCAGCTATCTCATTCTATTCTGGTGTGTATGGGCATGTAGTCTGATGAATGATACCCTGAGAGAACATAAACTCACCAAAAGCAAGATTGAGATACTTAGTGCCATTATTAGAGCACAAAACTTTCACAACTGCACCAAACTGAGTTTGAAACATCATGTGAAAATCTTTAAAATAGGCAAAAATTTCACTATTACTTTTCATCAAATAGAGCCATGTCAAATGAGAATAATAGTCAATAAAGGACACAAAATACATAAAACCATTCACAACAGCTGTGGGACAAGGTCCCCAGACATCAAAATGGATCACATAAAAAATAGACGAGCTTCTACTTCCAATACTAGCATAAGAGCTCCTCGTATGTTTGCCAAACTCAAAGACATCACATACTAATTTTTCTTTATTTGCTTGCCCAGACAGGGATGAGTACAAGCAACTCAAAATACTAAACAGAGGATTACCAAGTCGTCTATGATCAAACATCAGCAAGTCCTCCACAGAACATCACCAGAACTAGCAACAATAGATGAAAGGGCTGAGTCCAGTCCATCGCAATCCAGATACCACAAACCTCGATGGAAAGTGGTAGTCCCAAGTATCCTGCCTGTCCTCTTCTCGTCAAGCGTCACCTTGGAAATATCAAAAGTGACAACACACTTTAGTTGTTGGATAATAGCACTAATGGATAAGAGGTTCACTGGAAAAGATGAAGCATATAGAACCTCGGGCAACATCAAGAAATCAGTGCACCGCACAGTACCCCTACCAACCATAGGCTGAGCTGTACCATCAGTAGTCTGAATACTCTTTGGTATTGGTTGATGGGTATAAGATGAGAACTCCCCAATAGAGCTAGTAGCATGGCGAGAAGCAATTGAATCAACTATCCAATATGTGCAGTGGGAAACAGAAGTCAAAACATGTGTCTAGGCAGAAGATGCAGCACCAGATACCCCAAATTCTTGTACAAATGTAACTAGCACTTTTAGAACATTAGAATCCACTTTCCTCAAGAATTCAAATTCTTCATCGATCATCACTAAGTTAACAATCCAACCTCCATAAGCAACAATTCTCAATCACTAACAATCTTCAAAACCAAGTATAAGTCAACTCAATCTTCACCAATCCAAAATCTACACAATATCCACCAAATCAACAAAATAAGCAATAAACAAGCCTTTCAAAAAAAAAGCAATAAACAATCCACACAATCAAGAACTCCACAACTCACAATCCAAACTCCGAAATCAACATCACAAATTCACAATTAAGAATCCAAAACAACTCATCAACAATGCACAATCACAAATCTCCAATCAACAATTCTCAATCACAAATCTCCAATCAACAATTCTCAATCATAAATCTCCAATCAATACTCCATAAAACATACCCAATCCAATCCACAACTCAATATCTCATAGCCACAAGATCCATCAAACAATCTAAATACAAATTGAGTCCAAAAGCAAATCTACAAAACAAATTCAATTATGCCAAACAGTAAAAGTGAATCCAGCAGGTAGAACCACGTTGAATGAATTAATTCAATCCCAAACTTTTGACAACTCACGTACAACCATGACAGACATTTTTGGGATCCCCTCTTCTATCTTTAGTCTTGTATAGCTTGAATTGGATGCAAAACAATTTGAATCTGAAAAACAGACCAAAGGTGATGGATCCAAAATTGAAGTTCCGGGCAAAAACGATCGAGGGCTAACAGGCGACATAATCGCACGACCAGATGCACAGTCATGCACTACTGGAAGGTGAGGGAGTCGCTGGTCACATCGCTGGAGGGAATGACATTCGTGCAGAATGGCGGCGATGCTGGAGAGCGGCGACAGGCGCCAAAATTGCTGTTGGCGGTGGGATGAGGAGTGGTTAGGTTTAGGGCTCTGATACCAAATTGCATTTGGAGAATTGGGGTAAAAGTCTTTCTTAGTCACTCATTCTACAATAGAGTACATATATAAAATAGGTAAAAGGACTAATATACCCTTTAATACCAACACAAATTTTGATATGTTCTGTTTACTTTTATGGGGACCTGGCGTTCTTGAGCGTAACAAAAATTGGTTGGGTTAGAATAGTACTTGCGGCATACTGATAAGTCTAAATATGGCCATTGCGGTTGTTCGTGGTGAAAAGGTTTCTCATTTAGCCTCAAAAGGCAATCAAGTTCATTAGTTTCTGTTTAACAATGCGTTCTTTGTAGTGAATTCTTGAAAATTTGAAATGATCAGATTTAGATTACCTAATTTGCCCCATCTAGCTTAATATTCTCAATAGTCTTGACTTTTGAAGTGGAATTCATGTGGATATCGATAATGCTTATCCATTGTGCCATCTTTCCAACATACATAGCGGTAGAGAATTCCATTCTTGCCGATGCGGACAGAGATTCTCTAAGACAAGTTAAGGGAAATGGAAGCTTCAAGTTCCTTTCTCCTCCTCATAGGGTACCTATGACGGCAAATTCGAGCTCCCTTTGCCCACTCAAGATTGCATTGGTTAGAAAATAGATTTGGCTTTCTCTAGTCTCGGGCTCGTGTGCGCAGGTGCGCATGCACGGATCAACTTCAATAGGTGGATGTGGATTACTCTCATCAAAACCTCGAGCCCAAGATAATAAATTGTAGCACCACATTTCTACTTAGGTTGGTTGATAATTGTTTTTATAATCTGTATGATACATTTCAATACTCCACCTCAAGTCCAACTAGCCTAGTTCGACTTGGATAACAATGGCCACACATTGGGCCAAACCTCCATGACCCCCCCCCCCATGGGACAACACTTCTTACTCTCCTATGGAAACAAACTCGGGCCTCAGACCTAGATGTCACAAAACAGAGCAGATCAAACAGGTTTGACCCAGTCTGCCCATGAAAAATGTAAGTTTGGTCGGCCTGGCCCATTTAAAAAATAGGCTATGGGCCGGGCTGGGTTGAGATTCCCAACCCGGCAGGTTAACAGGTTGGCCTGTCCAACCTAATTTTATTGCTTATTATTATTTGTTTGTGGCCAATACATATTTTAAGAAGAGAGATGAGCATTTAATCACTTTCAATAGTCTTTTGGTGATGGATATTAATGTACGAGGAAAAAGGGGAGAGAGTAGGCGAGGAGGTAGGGAAAGGATACTGTGAATGAACCTTAAGGGCGAGGTGGCTACCGCCTTCAGGGATAAGGTAGCTCCTGCTTGTTTGGACATGATAAGTGAGGATGTGGATCGTTTA
Organism: Pinguicula primuliflora; assembly: GCA_025802335.1. NCBI lineage: Eukaryota > Viridiplantae > Streptophyta > Magnoliopsida > Lamiales > Lentibulariaceae > Pinguicula > Pinguicula primuliflora. Next base: position 29,969 of record JAOYMZ010005000.1, on the reverse strand, counting down.
TGGGTTCTCATGGCAACAATCATTAGGGACACAACTAAAGAAGTCATAGGGGTAACATCCGGCAGAATTAGGCTTGGAAAGGAAGCGTGGTGGTGGAGTGAGGTGGTACAAAATAAAGTTAAAGCCAAACAAGATAGATTTAGGCAATTTATGGTAGCAAATGGGGATGGGGAGAGGATGCAATGAAAAGAGGCATAACGTCAGACGAAGATTGAAGCAAAAAGGGTAGTGATAGAATCTAAAAGCAAGACCTATTAGGGTACGTATACGAGATTGAATACTAAGGAGGGAATACAAGATATATACAGGCTTGCAAAGACACGAGCTCAGAAGAGTAGGAATATTGATATTGTTAAATTTATCAAGAATGAGGAAGGAAAAACCCTTTTCTCGGAGGGAGATATAAGAGAAAGGTGGGAACAATACTTTAGTAAATTGTTTAACGAGACACGCGTATATAGTAGTTATGTAGGGGATGAGGAGGTAAATCGACCCATAAATCAGTATGTGATTAGACAAATATCGATAGAGGAGGTGAAGGGAGCCCTTAGTAAGATGGGAGGTGCAAAAGCAATAGGGACGGACAACATATCGATTGAAGTGTGGAAGTGCTTAGGAGACATAGGAGTTAAATGACTAACGACTCTTTTTAACATTATCCTGATGATAGGAAAGATGTTAGAGAAATGGCGAAGTAGCGTAGTAGTCCCACTCTATAAGAACAAAGGGGATGTACAACAATGTGGCAATTATCGGGATATTAAACTCCTCAGTCACACTATGAAATTGTGGGAGAGAGCTATTGAACTTAGACTATGGAGAGAAGTGCAAGTGAAAGAGAACCAAATTGGTTTTATTCCATGGAGGTCGACGATGGAAACAATCTATCTCCTCATACGAGTAATGGAGAAATATTGGACACGTATACAGTTTCTCCATATGGTCTTTATAGACCTAGAGAAGGTGTATAACAATATACCATGAAAGGTTATTTGGGAATATTTAGAAATCAAGAAGGTCCCATTGATGTATTTGAAGGCTATACAAGATTTGTATGAGGGTGCGAAAACTAGTGTGCAGACCCCAGTGGGAGAAATAAAGTATTTTTTAGTGGATATAGAATTACATCAAGGGTCAGCACTGAGTCCATTTCTTTTCGCAGTAATTATTGATGAAGTACCATGGTATATGTTGTTTGCAGACGATATTGTCTTAGTGACTAAGATGAAGGAGGAGGTCAATGCTAAGCCGGAGCGTTGGAGAGAGACATTGGAGGCTAAGGGTCTCCGATTGAGGCGCTCGAAGACGGAATATATGGAATGTAATTTTGCTAATGAAACAGAGGAAAGTAGAATGGAAGCTATGATTGTGAACCAGACCCTCCAACAGAAAGATAGTTTCAAATATCTAAGATCCATCATACAAAAGGATGGTTGTGTGGAAGACGATGTTGTCCATCGCCTCAAGGTCGGATGGATGAAATGGTGGTCAGTTACTGAATTAATATGCGATAAAAAAGTTCAACTCAAGTTAAAGGGAAAATTTTATAGAACGGTTCTAAGACAGGTGATGCTCTACGGGTCAGAGTGTAGGGCTATGAGACTTTCATTTGCACAAAAATTTGAAGTGACAGAGATGTGCATGTTAAGATGGATGTGTGGCCGCACGGGATTAGACAAAATTCCAAATAAGGTCTTTAGAAATAACTAGGTGTCGCATCTATAAGTGTCATACTAAGGGAAGGAAGGTTGAGATAGTTTGGACATGTGCGCAGAAGGAGTTTGGACGAGTCAGTCAGGAGAGTCGAACGATTACAAGTCGAAGGGCGATGAGGACGGGGGAGACCTAGGAGAACATGAGATGAGCAGATTCGGTTAGATTTAGCAGAATTAAACCTCTCTGAAGACATGACCTCTGATAGGACGAGTTGGAGAAGTCATATTACGGTTAAAGATACATAAGACTATATAGAGTAGTTATTTGATTATTGACTTCTAGATTGATAGAAATAACTGGGACATACTAGTGGGTAGGTTGCATCTAATTGTATTTCATCTATTAGGAGTAGAATGCAGTTATTTAGTTTATGCGTTATTTGTGTAGGTATTTATTTATATCGGTAGGTATGTATTGCACAGTTTTTTTTCCGAGTTGGGGGTCTCCACGGAAACAATCTCCCCATCCTGTTGAGGGATGGAGTTATGATTGCGTACATCCTAGCCAAGGCCCTGTCTAAGGGTGAAATTTACTGGGTATGTTTGGTTTGATTTATTATTTTTTTTTAATTTTATAATATATTGTAATAAAAATTGATTAAGTCAAAACTCAAAATAAATACAACCGATCGACCCGTCAGTCGTTTATCTATATTTTCTTCTCATCTTTGTGTCTGTAACAAAACACTGATTTCCGTCATTGACCTGGTAAGTTTTTCCCCTCATGACTCGTGTTAAAGTAAATGAAGAAACTTTTCTCTGTTGAATAATAAACTAAACTAAAAGAGGGCTACACTTGTCAATGAACTAAACTTTTCTCTGGTAAGTTTTTTTCTGATTGTAATGTTTATTCGGTTTATATGAAATTATACAGGTGCTCTTAGAGCTTGTCAATGAACAGAACCCGGTGTCGGGTGATGAGATTGAAAATGAGATCGATAGAAGTGAATCTTTAGATGAGAATCAAGCAATGAGGTATCTATTAGTTTAGTATATTTGAATTTAATTGTTCTACAAATTATTTTTGATGCATCATTTTAGACAATTAATTTTATTCTAAATTTCTATCAATTTTTTAAAATAAGTTAAAAATAATAAAAAAATAATAAAATGGGCCAAAGAGGTTGGCCCGTTAAAACTCGTGCAGGTTGGGAGCCGCCCCATTATTTGGCTGGTTGGGTTGGCCTAGCCCGTTTTGTAAACAGGCTAACCTGAACCAACCCACATTTATAAAATAGGTAGGCTGAGTTTCAAAACCTAGCCCGCCAATCGATATAAAATAGGACGGGTTAGTTTGACCTGTCCGTTTAGTGACCTCTACTCAAACTGTCCGTTCTGATATCATGTTAGAAAACAGACACGCCTCTCTCTAAGCTCGGGCCTCGTATGTGAAGGTACGCGTGTGTGTGCCAATTTAAATAGGTGGATGTGGGTTACTCTCACTAAAAAAATAACATTCCCTCTCCAACATTGGTCTCTCTCCATTTCACAGAAATCAAAGACAAGCCACCACAATAAATGCACACACGAAAATGATCAGAACAACCAGCACCATTCATGCACATGTAATTTCGATGTGCTTGTACAAAATTCTCGTGCATTTGAATGTTTTCTTATCCATGTGTAATCGGGCATGCACATTTGTTTCCTTTGATTTTATTTCTGAAGGAGTTATTTCTATGTGAAGTCCAAAATGCACGTGTGGAAGAAGATGTATGATCTTCTATCTGACTTCATGTGCATGAGTAGGGTATTCGTGTACCCAACAATGCATCAGGTGGTTGTGGAAGATGAAGTGAACTGGCAAGCATAGTGAGAGTCAGTCTAATTCTGATTTCTGCTATTTTTTGGTAGATTTGACAATAATTCTGACCACTAATTGTTGTTGTTTTTATAGGCTAATCCAGACTACAAACTATTGTGGGGTAAACCCTTTCCCTATTTTGAAGATTGGTGCGAGATATTCGACAAGGATAGGGCCACTGGAGGACTGGCATGAGACGGTGGCGATATAGGAGAAACGGATGGTTCCAAGACCGTGGATGACGAAGATGACATTTGTGGGAATGGAGATGGCTAGAGAGTGTCTGAAGTTGTTCCAAAGCCTCATGGGAAGAAAGGAAAACGGCTCATACCATCACTGGATTTGCAGGATGAGAAGATGAGTTGTTATACAAAGATAAGAACATATATCTCTAGTCTGAAGAATACTGCCCCACCAACAGATTTGGCTCACAAATTGATAGATCAGCTCAGGCCCTACAACCAGTTCAACTTTTGGACAAGAACGGTCATTGTGTCTCACCTCCTTGACTATGAATTTGCCCGACAAATGTGGGAGATCCTAAAAGATGAAGTACGTGAATAATGACTCACGTACTTGATGGAAAAGATCAATGAGGAAGTGACAGCCAAATATTCGACACCCAAATGAAACTTGTTATGTTTGAAACTTCATTGTATGTTACTTTTGGTTCCACTTTGATTAGCCTTATGAAGAATGCAATTTTGTACATCACCTTACAAAAGCAATGTACAAAATCACTCCTCTAATTGGTTGAAAATAATGGAGACCCACCACATTTTTAACCACAATTTTGTTATCTTTCTTGTTTTTAACCCGTGTAAATCCATTCTTTGACAATATATGTTGTCTCCTGTTTTCTTCTCCCCCTTTTCTCTTCCATTTTTTTTTGTATTGGAGGGTGATATAGGCGGTAGATGTTTGGACGGTTATTGGAATTTTGGGGTGGATGGTTGCAAGTGGTGGGTGGATGGTTGCAGGCAGCGGGATTGAAATTAGGCGGTGGAAATCGACTGGATGGTAAGATTACGGCGGAGGAAGGAAGATTGTTGGCCGGCCGACACTAGAATACCTAGGTCATTAGAGTTTTTCTCTTCCATTCTTGGTTTGTGCGATTCAAAAGGAAGACGAGCGCACGAACAGAGACCCGAAACACCACGAAGCACTTAGGCTGTGTTTGGGAGAGCTTATGCTTTTGCAGAAGGACTTTTGCGTGCAAGAATAATTATATCACATTTAAACTTTGAATTAATTTCAAAATTGCCACTGAGAAAAGCCATTCAAAAGCTACTCTCACCTAACTTATGACTTTTAGCTTTTTTCTGACTTTTTTGTAAATAAGCCAAAGCAAAAGCTGATTTACCAAACACTGCAAAAACAGATTATGTTGTGGAAAAGGCAAAAAGAACTGTGAAAAAGTTGTACAAAACATTGTCTTACAAGAGTTTTACTCTGCGTTGGAAGAATGGATCCTGCTCTTGGTTAAAATAGGAGGGAGAATAAACTGTGGTTAAAAAGTGTGTGGTCCCCCATTATTTTCAACCAATAAGAGAAGTGGTTTTGTACACCACTTTTTTGAGGTGGTGTACAAAATTGTACTCGCCTTATGAATATGTTGATGTACTCCGGAAGCTATTGTATTTTGTCAGGCTTAACTTATGCTTTGTTCGAAATATTGATATGGTGTATCCAGGGCTTGATGCATTTTCTGTGTTTCATGTGTTAATCTCCATTTTGCTTGTTTACAAGTTGTGATTCGGCATCGTATTGATATGGAACGTTTAAAGCTCGAATACACGTAAGAGATATATCTGTCATTTACCATTCATTTAATTGTTCTATCTAGCGTAATCAAATTCAAAGTAAACACAGGGAACCTTAACGTTCGCAATCAAAATCAAACGACAAAATGTGTTTACTACATGTGATGATGATACCGTTAACGTTCGTAATCCGAATCACGCGCGAGTACATAAGTCGAGAGTAAAAGGGCCCTAAAAGAAAAAGGAACAAGCTTCATCATTTATTTAAGGAGAAATATATGGTAGAAAGATGTAATGTAGATGCTTGTTTGTTTTTATTAGCTTAATTGCCACTGAATGAGAAGCTTAACTCCAATTCACATTAACAAGGCCTTGCTGGTAGTCGGCATTAACCCTTGCGGGGATTGATTTTTCTCTCCAGTTTTTTCTTCATATTCCCCCAAGTAATTTCTAGTTCAATTTTTCAGTTTTCTGTGTTCTACTTGTTTTTTTTTTGTCAAGCAGTGCATTTGTTTTTAATCTGGGAAGACCACTTTCTTTTGGTTGTTTGATAGAACATTCGGCTGTGTCTGTGTGTTATAATCTCTTCAAGGATAACTTAACATTACCAATGCCAAGTTTCCAAACCATAAAGATAAGTTGCAGTCATATAGGATTTTCATTTTCTCAGAACATACTCTACTATTTTGAATTGAAATGCTAACTTTTGTGTTTCAGATATGTTCAAAACAATATAATCCAATCATACAGAAAATGGATGAATTTCCTGAAAGAATCTATTTTATCGATTCAGGTCTGTCCTTTTCTTTTGTGCTAAATGAGAATTATATCAATCCAAATGCAAGCCAGGGGATATGGGGGCTTTATTTTGCAAAATCTCCTTTTAGTTGATCCTTTTACATTTAACTACAGGAGTCTCACAAGATTTTTAAGATAATAGCTTTAAAAAAATCACTTATACGCTTTAATGATTATTAAAAGTGGATTCATCTTTTTGAATATAGGTATTTGATGCGGTTATTTGATTTGGTAATCAAAACAATAAGCAATAGAAAAGATTAATGGGTTCGTCATAACAACCAACGGTAGAAGAGAAGATTCCATTAGAACAATTATATATTTCATTTTGGGGTCTTCGTCTCTTTTTTTCAGGGATAGAGGTTAGTGTTTAGCATTTAGAATTTAGAATTTAGAATTTTAGGATTTAAGAACATTTCACTCATTATGTTTACATTACCCAAGTTATTTACATATAGAAGGATAAATGATTGTTTTGCACTTCTATTTTACAACACTCTCCCCAAGATGCGAAAAATATTAAATATACCCATCTTTTTCAAAATTTGATCAAATCTGTGGATCTAAGTCCCTTAGTAAGACAATTAACTACTTGGTCTCTTGTAACCATATGTTTTAACTCCAACAATTCACTATCCAACTTTTATTACACAAGATTGTTAGCAATGTTAAGAGCAACCTTACTGTCAAACCATAACTTCAGTTTGGTTCCTCGGTCCACCTCGAGCTCCGACAATAAGAGCTTCAACTATAACATCTCAGCAACTCTTAAGGTCATGACTCGATACTCTAGCCCAGCTGTCGATCTTACAACTGCTTATTATTTATTACTCTTCCATTAGATCAGATTGTCACCTACACACATGCAATATCCTGAGGTCGACCTCATGTCATCAGCGCAACTCACTCAATCAGCATCGCAAAATCTCTCAATGTCTAAGTGTCCACTCTTCTAAAAGATCAATTCTTTGTCAGGTGCACTCTTCATGTACCTAAGAATATGATACACAATATCAATATGATCTTTCCGAGGGCATGGCACTCACAATGGTGGATATGACAGGGCAAGTGTGAGTCAAATAAATCAATTTTTCCACCAATCTCTGATGTCTCTCGATCAATTGGCTCTCCCCCTCTGCTCTCAGCTTGACCTTCCCCTTCCGATCAAAAGGTGTAATTGCTGGCTTATATTCCAGCATCCCAGTGTCCTCCTCGACCCCCTCTGCTCCATGTACTACCTCCACTATAAGAAAGTAGCGTAAATCCTTCACCTCAAATTCTTTCTCGAACATCTATTTCAGCTGAACATTCTCACGTTCATCATCACCTGTGATAATCATATCATTAATATACATAACCAGAATGGTGATATGAAGTCTATGCCACCTGAAAAACACTGTATGGTCGACATTAATCTGCTTATAGTCCATGTATGTCATGACTGTAGGAAACCTATCAAACCATGCTCGGGAGACTTTTTTCAATCCATAAAGAGATTTTTCGAGTGTCAGTACCTTTCCCACTGTCTGATTGATGCTAAAATCTGGAGGTATCTCCACGTACACTTCCTCAAGAAAATTACCATGAAGAAATGCATTCGTCGCATCAAGTTTGTGTAGCTTCTATCGTCCATTAACTGCCAGTGAGACAAGTATCCTCACAATACTCATCTTTGCCACGGATGCAAAAGTCTCATCATAATTTATACTATATGTCTGACTATATATACCACTCTGCTATCAACCGTGCCTTGTAGCGTTCAATGCGTCCCTCAGGATGCTGCTTCATGGTAAAAACTAATTTGCATCCAACAATTCTCTTGCCTGATGGTAATCTCACAAGATCTCAAATCTTATTCTTCCTAAGAGCTCTAAATTCTTCAAACGTGGCTTTCTTTCCGGGTCATTCATAGCAATCTACCATGTTTTAGGAATAGAAATTTTGTCCAATGATGCAATGAATGTTGCATGTGCAGATAATATATGAGAATAAAACAAATAAATGGCAATTGGATAATGATAACGATTAGGGAGAACACTTGCATTAATGCGAGTGGCCTTCTGTACTGCCATAGGGATGGGACTAGAAGGAACATGAATAATGTCACCTGAATGCTAAGAGTCTAAGGTGGAGGTGGTAGGGGGAGGAAAATTACAAACATTAAAATAAGCAAAAACGGTAAAGACCAAGGTTATGTTTATAAGTTCTTCTCAAAAGTTACTTCTGGCTTTTAATTCGTAAAAGCCCTTTCAAAGTATTTGCAATTTTGGCTTCTGACGCTGGCCTGGTGGTGGAAAAGCCAACAAAAGTTCAAAAGTCAAAAACTCCAATGGAGTTGTGTCTGAGAGGCTTAAGGCGGTGACAATTTTGTAATTATTTTCATGTTCAATTTTACGATAATTTTACACATATAAATAAATTGATAATACCAAAATACTCATTAATTATGATATCAATCAATAATTTAGTTGCGGTTGAAACGATTCTTCAGGGTTCTCACAAGGCAAGGGAACGTGGCAGGGTTTGATTTCAAAAGATAGTAGTAAACAAACTTTCAGAGTTTTGTTGAGGTGCGGTGGATACAGCAGGAACAGAGTATATATATATCGATTGTTCAGGGTGCCTTGGCACAGCCTGAGGAATCAGAAGAAGATTAAATCCATGCAACTCTCTCTGATGGGGATTCTGTTTTGATACATTAACTAATTCTTAGTACTTGCTTTGAGCACTCAAGTATCAAATAGTGGATGGACTATGACTATAATTGCGATATATATACACATACATAACATTAAATGAACATGCCGCATTACCAAAAAACGTGAAGCTCCCCCCTCCCTCCCCACGCTTGACAATCAACTTCTCAAGATGCAATAAGCTGTTCTGCACGGTGCTTGCACAGTCCTAACAATTCCCTAGCCAGGCCAAGGCATGCTCGAATCATGCTTGCGGTTTGATCGATGGTTTGATCTCACATGTGGGTTTTAGCCAAACGCCCGCATTTTCAATTACTTGAGCAAGTAGGATAGGATATGCTCCTCCACATTGGCTAACATCTTTCTCCCACATCATGTTCCTCAAACAGACATTCAATAGTTCCATGTCTCCATGAGTAAAACTAGTCATTCACCACTTTCTCCCACATCATGACAAGAGGTTTGTTGAACAGATAGAGCACGGAAGGAAATAACAAGTCTGTGTGTGATGGATGTTTTCAGTCCGCAGCACTACGAGACTTTTCCTTACGAGTCACTCCGCAGCACTATGAGACACTTCCCCTTGCACTCGAGCTACATGTTCCTCCATGCGTTGCTGCAGCTCCACATAGATTTTCAGCGAGTGAGCTGCAAAATTCTCCATTGCCTCGAGAACATGCTGCAAACTTGCTTGCAGACTGCCTCCTCTAGCGGTTTCACTCTGATACACAACATTTCCGGTAAGTGGCATTCCAATTCCATTGTCATCTGCTGAGATGAGCATCAGCCTCTTATCAAGTGCTTGAATCTCCTTTCGTAAATTTTGATCTTCTTTGTCCAAGCTCCTAATTCCCCTCTCATCCTTGTTTATTAACATCTTTTGGCGCATCTCTGCCTTATCCCGGTCCCACAGCTGAAGGACATTTGAGGTGAAATCTCGCATAGAATCAAGCACTTCCTTCTCGGAAACTGTCTCCAAAGATTGACACCATTGGTTACAAGCAACAAACACCGGTGGGGCACCAATCCTGCCTGGAGAGAATGGAACAACACCATCAGGTGTTTCTTCAGGATCATACAGTAGACATTTTGTAAGCCATTCGTTCAATGCACGAACATAACCCTTTTGTGCACCAACCCAATGAGAGAACCTCAGAGCCCAATCAATAAGATCGTGTTCAAGCTGTCGAGTGGCTTCAAAATGATCATCATTGAAGTGCTTTCGGAGTGCAATAGCATCTAACCTTTTGGCTTCTCCAATTGCTTGGCACTGATAATGATGGCACTCAAGCATGGACGCCCACATTCTAGTCAACCTAGAAATAAGATTTAGAAAATTTACCATCAGGGTAAATTTAACTAGGAAATAATGCAGTGCCATAAGAAAAGTAAATAAGAAAAGTAAGGCAGAGTTATATGTGGTCAAACACGAGTCACCGGGTTGAATGGTGCAAAGAAATTGGAAAAGTCACACTAACCAAAAATAAATAAATAAAAACAAATCCACATAATACACGAACAGGTACTCGACAAAGGATTAACACCTACTATGGCATATAGCTCTTTAAGAATACCGTAGCAAAGGGCACAGGGGGAGCAGTCAATAACATTCAAAATTTTGCTATAATCTGGAAGTACTGGCAATCAGAAAACTGAATCCATAATAGTTATCCTCATTATCATGGAACTTTTACAAAGTATTACCTCAGACAAAAGGGTGCAATCAACAGAAATATAGGAGCTTCATGACAATGCCAAAACAATATCAGAAGTATCCTCAAATTTACCTATTACATGCAAAATAATAAGTAACAGGATTCATCAATCAACTCTAGGAATAATCCACCTGAGATAGGTACTTCATTGATAAAAAAAAACATATGCGGGTATGTGGCAAAAATACATATTAAACTGTGGGCAACACGGTGTTAAGCAAGTTCAGGGAATAGTTTCACATACCCTTGAAGGAATTCATTTAGCTGTGGCCACAGTTCGTCATCCCTCAAGCGATTTATCTTCACTGAGATCTTATCAACTACCTGAATTGCAATACGAATTTTAGTGGAGAGACTCCTCACCAAAGTTCTGGTTGCATCAATTTTGTGAGCTTCAGCACCCCTTTCATCCAAATGCTTAAGTTTTTTAGCTTTCCTATCATGGAGCACTCTCATTTTTTCCTCAACCTGCGAAGGAATGAAGAATCTTACAATGAGAATACAGCATCAATGAAATATATCTTGAACAGCATGGATGTCGTGATGTGATCATGATGAACATTCCTATTGTTCATACTTTATAGTACAAAGTTCGCTGAGATAATAGTTTAAGACCAGTTCAGGACATTAAAAAGAACTAAGAAACTGAAGAATAACCCCACCAATAAACAACCGGCAATAAAATTTTAGATTCCGAGGTACTGTTTAAACATACAAAAAGCATGGGTAAATCAGAAGTTCACAATTAGGCATATTTCTCTGAGGACTATAATAATTTGTACAAGGAAAATGCATTTGTCCCCAACAATTAGAAGTAGAAAATAATGTAGCAACAAAAGAATGAAGAATAATGTAGAGCTGATGTAAAGTATTAATGTACCTTTACTTCATCAAACAGTTTTTTCTCCCATAGGTACAGTTTATGCAAGACAGAAGAAAGATTTTTAGCCCGCTGCTCCACTTCATTATTGATTTCCAACATGGTAGAATCAGCCTCCACCGAGTTTTTCGACATCGTAGCTTGCGAGGACATCATTGGTAAATGCAATAACTTTGAAGAAACTGCCATACAGGTACGTTGGGTTAAGCGATAAAGAACAATCATCTTAAATGCCATTCAAGATAAACTAGAACCAACTTAATACTCCGTTAAAGAATATCAATAATCAGGCCTCCGCCGTAAAATATAATCAGATCAGGCAATTGAACATTGGCTTAACAGACTTATTGATGTAAGAAAAGACTGGAGCATAAATGATATAATTAAACAATGACAGTATTCAAATGTGAAGAAGCGCATTTGGAAATCATTTACAGGTGAAAAATCAATATTACCAATATGGCCACCATGTTTTCGTTTATATGGAAGTGTTCCAACTTCGAGAAACTTAGCAACCTCACTTCCAGAGTCCGAAGCTCGCTCAAATTGAACTTGAATCTCACTCATCACTTCTAAATCTCCCTTGAAACCGCCACGTGGATTGAACCTAGCCACTCCGACCCGGTCTTTGGTGCTTTCTTCAGCATCAATTACCTTTTTATCCAGCACATGGACCTCATACTCCACCGGATCATCCATCCCAACATTGGGCCTCACCCTAGAGTCTACCTCCTTGATGCCTCGTACATCCTCACCTGGCGCACTAGTCCTTGAATAACTACTTCGTCCACTCTCCACAAGCTTCTGATCCCCATGAACTTCCTTGACCACCTCATCCTCATCCTCCAAATCCGGAATCCCTTCTTCTTCTCTGACCTCCCTCGAGTCTTGGCTCGGAGTGTAAGAGGGGTAAGAATTTTCAAAGGTCTGGAATGGGTTCAGAAAATCCCACGGTGAAGAGCTCGGTGGGGACGGTGGAGGTGGGGGCACTTTAGAGGTTGAAGGCATCGAAGGATTAGAAGAGAAGTCTCCCCCATATGGTGCTGGTGGGATTGAGGAACCACCAAAAAAACCATCTTGACCGGCGTAACCAGGATAATTTGGATGATTATTACTACTGTTGAAATTATATTCCGGATACGGAGGATTTGGGATCTGATTGTTACGGGTAGCATAATTAGGATAACCATGGTATGCCGAAGATTCACCCACAAGCATAGTTTCTGAACTCCCGGGTCGATGCGTATAGACTGTAGATGGCGTGGCTTGTTTTTTCATATAATTAAGATTCATGAACCCGCCACCGCCGATCCCAGGAAAATTAATGTTGGGATTCCCATAATCCTCCTGCATATACCCCCCTCCGTAGGGGAGGTGATGTCGGTTGTCCGGTGAACTAATGGCGTGATGACGCAGTGACTTCAAGCCAGAGCCGTCGTCATCTTCCGAGTCATCAGAGTGGAACTGTAGATGGGAACCTGAGTCCGAGCGAGAGTGTCGGTGTTGCTGAATTTTCTCCAGCGGCAAAATAGGATCTTCGCCTTTCCTCTGTGCGGGTAGGTTGAGAACAGGGGATGGTGGTCCGTCATTGGAAGCGTTAAGATCTTGATTGAAAAAACGGTCCAAGGAAATCCCAACAGCTTGTAGAGAGCGTAGATAAGCGACATGGGCCTCGGCAAATACAAAACGCTGTCGCACGGCTTCGTCTAGGAAAGCACATCGCTCCCGGCATAAGGCCACCGCCGGCGATTCATCAAGCTTTGAACTTCCACACCCCATCGCAGCTGGCCAGTGAAAGTAGCAGCAAAAGTAAGTGCCAATTTCTGATTTTGTTCACACCATGATTTGATGAAAAGTAAATTTAGGGTTGTAGAAAGGGGTAAAATGAGGAGTGATGACGAAATCTTTTTCTCCTGACCATTTATTGATTTTTTAGTTCAGCCAGCGGAACAGTGTCGTCGGATAATTCCAGACCAGGGATGAAGACAGACAGAGAGAAACAGTGAGTGGATTATATTGTACCCAAGAACAAGAAGAATTTAAAATAAAGAAATAGAATTGAGGTGACCCCGAAACGACACCGTTTCAGGGTCACCGTATAGTATGCAGTGATATGATCACACAATATACCCTGCTCCCCTGCGTTGCAGACTAACATCCTCCAGGCCGGCAATTTCCATTGCATGTGACTTTGTAGTGTATACTCCATACCCACAGGCCGCATGTAATATATCCAATATCCAATTGTAAAATAAACACCAGTACTGGGTAGCTGCACCACACTGCGAGAATAAATGTAACTTTGTTTCAACTTCAATATTGCAAAATACACATTGAACAGAGGTTAGATTAATATCTCGTCCGAAGAGGTTGCACTTTGTGGGGAGTCAGCGTTGGAGTAGGTGCCAGGTGAAAGTACATATCTTCATAGATAGACGTTTATTCCATGAGCCACTTCAACACTTAGAGTTTGATCTTCCCACACTTCGGCCATTAAAGTCTCATAAACTTGCTTGGTAGAGTAAATCCGTTTGATAGTAAGATCTGAGCTTGCATGTGAAATAGAACTGTGATTGCCCCCAACGCCATGTATCCAAATTATCCACTATAGGGGGTTTCATTTAGATCTGCAAGAAGCAAAATGAACTGTAGAATTACCATAGGATTGTGTGTCCCGATCCATGTCCCAGACCATGACCATCTCTCCCATCATAAGAACCTTTTTCCGCAAGAGCAATATTCTTGTCACTTGCCACCGTAAAAAGTTCCGGGTAACGAACTACAAAATGATTATCTCCACACCACGGGTTCTTCCAAAATCTATTGTTTCTTCCATTTCCCACCTGCCATGATACGTTACTCAAAAAATAGTTTCGATTTAAAGCATGCTTCTTTAAGTCCTGCCACCTAACCTGACTGCTTGAGTCCCCCATTACAAACTTTTTGTCATAATACATCTCTCCATACAAAAATCCAAAGTATCAATCCATAAGCCTGACTTAACAACCAAAAGCCGATACCCCCACTTGGCCATCAATGCAACATTAAACTGCTTAAGACTTTCTACTAAGCATTGCGGTTCATCCATCTCGTCTAATGATATGACACCATGGTAAACGGAGTAGTCGTATCCAGACTTCTCGTGGGAATTAAATAGGAAGAATCTAGTCTAGAATGTTGATGATAGTTTGGTTCATCTAGTCTTGACTATCCGAGTTCCGAACAAATGTATTATCCGATTTCATCTAGTCTTGGCCCATCTGTCTCGTCCAACGATTCGTGGAGATATCATTCGCTGGGGTTCAGAAATGTTATTAATTATTTTGGTCTAGTCGCAGTGAACTCGACTGGCATATGGTCCACACGTATGATTTTAGTTCTGTCGTGGTGAATTCGATTGGCATACACGTATAGTCGCGGTGAATTTGATGGGTTCATCTAGTCTCGACTATCCGGGCTCTGAACGAATGTACTATCCGGGTTCCGAATGAATGGATTGTTTTGATTTTTGAAATGAAAGTCCTCAGTGACTCTGCTATTTGCAGTAACATCAACCAATAACTACCTATGCCTTGCGTTAACAGTGGAAAGATGATGTCGAAGCAGTCAAAGTCAAAGAGAATCTTCACGAATGCCTCGACCCGTCTATCTCGTACAGTCGTAGTGTCCTCGACAGGCATACGAGCCACACTATTATTTTTGTTCAGTCGTTTTGACTTCGATAGGCTTACACCTCACTGACCGTTGTGTTTATTCCGACTCATGAATTCGAGTTAGAAACGAATGAACATTCGGATTCCAAATTTAATGATTTGATTGAATGTTGTTGAACTGAATGTCGTAAACAAAAAATGAAAATTAAAATAAAATAATTCATATCAATCCTTTCATCAATTTTATTAATAATATAAAGTCAACCGTTAGTTACAAATATCGTCGTAAAGAAACTGAAAGAGATGTTTCATACATTGGTAAATGACAAAAAGTACTATATTAATAATCGTCATTAGCTTGGAAGATTTCTGTATCTAAATTTTACGTCGCGTTGCCATCTTGTTACAACTTGGAGGTGAAACCAGTTGGGTTCTACAGATGGGAAAGATATACATATAGAGGAACTATATTATGCTGGCCATAAACATGTATAAAGAGGGGAACAGGCGGAAAAGGAGCGATATTGCGTCTGTTTGATGGATAATTATTTGTGGTGATTGCAGCTCACTTTATCCCGGAAGACGCACTAGCAAACTTTACTGGTAAAGGTGGTGGTGGGGGGTGTAATGGTAGAAGGTTGCTGGTTTGTCCTCTAGGATAAAGATGACTACACATAATATGGTGTACCTTATTCTGGTGGGGACGGAATCGGAGAAGGAAGCAACGTTGGCAATCATATTATGAATGAGGAGTAGGTTTCTTGTTGTTGTATGTATTTATAAAATAAGAATGATCGTAATTGCATCGTTCCAACTGTTCAACATCACAACAAAATATAAAAAAACTCACTCTATTAATAAAATGATGCAACACGTGCAAATTATGAAAAACTACATGCGCAGTCTTTTGAAAAGACTACACATGCCATGTTAATGCAAACATATATCTTCAAGGTATAGGGTTCAGGGATTAGGATTTAGGGTTTAGGGTTTAGGCCGGACGGATATATTCAGATTTACCACGTAAAATTGCGCTCTTTCTGTCAGCCGTGAATAGAACAATGGGTGTTGTACTTAAGATGTTGTAGTTGGAGCACGAATGATTCTTCCAGGTTAACCACGAATGCATCGCGATTGTGTCGACTATCGAGTTCGTTTCCAACTTGGCTATTTGGGTCGCGGTTATGACTAAAATATATGACAAAACTCTAATTACCTTACTTACCACGCTAAGTAAGTATCAATGGACAAACAAGCGTGTGGATACACTAGTTTTTATCGGGTGCACAGGCACTTGTGGATTGAACACAATATTTTCAAGTAGATTGAAAACTATAAGACTTCATTACATTCCTCGTAAGAGAAATTTATCTTGGAAACGAATCAATCATACATTGTGGGTTTCACGGTTTAGACAGGCGTTACATCAAATTTAAAGTGTGTAAAAGTGATGATTTATATACCATAATTATGAATTTATGAGTAATTAATAGATTGTGGTTGTTTAGTGGCCAAAACCGAAGCTGTTGCACGTAATAATAAGAAATGCATCACATATTTTCTCCGTGCCAAGACTCCAAACGGTATTGCATCTAAAGCACGCATTATAGATGATTGTGTAGCCACTGTCTTAGATAATCGAGCCAAGGTTCCCGGCGAGACAACCATTTGTGGCCTACAAACACTGGTCGCACGCACTACATTTATTTTGACGCTATAGAGCTTGTCGACATCGCAGCCGACACATTTGATGATGAATCCAAGGCACTATTGTTCGTGGAAATGACATTCATGCTCGCTGGTAAAGTCGACCAACTTTCCAAAGAGGTGGTCGATAGAGAATACGCAGCTCGTTATCATAGTCTCGCGTACGATGCAGTAATTGCCTCATTCGAGGCCGTCATCTCATCCCTTACGGTTGTAGCTGGCCATCTCTAGGGCGCCGACGGCACCATTAATGACCTTTGCTATGATTCCTCCAGTGGCAACGACAACGACCCTGAAGCACCTTTCGATCCCACCATGAAACCTGAAATGTATATCATCAGCAGTGACGACGACGACGAACCTGAAGCCCGTGTCTCCCCTGGCATCTATCCTAAAATCCATATAATCTCTTCTAGTGATAGTGAGGGTGATAGTGTCGCCTCCTCTGATTCAATTCCAGAATCATATTTGGATTCTAGTTCCAGTTACGGTTGGCATTCAGATCGGAATTTTTCGAAATTTCGAATTCCGAAATCTCGATCCGAAATTATTTTTTCTCTATTCAGATCGATTCGGAATTCGTGTTGTATTCTGAATAGCAATTCAGAATGGAACGTTTTTTGTGTTAATCTGAGAATTATGAAATTTTGAATTCCAAAATACTAGGCATTCCGAATTCCGAATTCTAAAATTCCGAATTGTAATACGGAACGGATCGGGATTGCAGTTTGGCTTCCAAAATAATTTCGGAACGGATGCAAAATAGGCTATTTAGAATTCTGAATACCCAGGTCTAATGCCAGTCCTGCTCCTGCTGCTAGCAAATGTTAGGGGTATGAAAACTTGTTTCTGTGTTTTGGACCTTTTGGAGGGTTACAGGGTTAATGGCGGATGTCGGGATTACATCGACCATGTATTTTGTGTCAATGCATCTATTATCATCAATGTATTTATTTTTGTTTGATGATTAGTCAACGAGTTACGACCAATATCAAAATAACTTAGGACTGGAAGACAAAAAACTTATGAATTCAGGGTATGGGCACCAAATGCCGACGTCGGGTTCACCGCGTGTAGTCGCGTTTACCGTATCCACCAAGGAATGAATGATGACACTATCCTGGTTTATGTTAACCGGAAAAAAGGACACTAATTGTCATTCATTATTTGGCTGTAGGGCCCGACTGATGTATTCGGGTTCACCGCGTGTAGTCGCTCCCATGATGCATGATGTGCGTACGATGACTCAGCTATTCGGGTTACGTGTATGGGAAAATTCAGACAGGTCATCAATATTTAAGAAAGTAGGATACTGGGACCGAATGCTGTAACCGGGTTAACCGCGTGTAGTCGCGTTATTTGCAATTGCCGTCGTAATCACCACGACACTATTCGGGATAACAGATTAACTTTTAAAATAAAAATATTTTAATAATTAATATATATTGACTAATATAAAAGTAAATTATGTTGGAGGATGATATGATGATATTTGTGTCCAAATCACTTATTTTGGACGCACTACGTGAGATAAGAATATATTCTCATACAAATTGATTTTTATGAATAAAGAGACTTCATTGTATTCCTAGTAGGAGTAATTACATGTATGAATCGTTGTATTCCTAGTAGTACTTCATTGTATTCCTAGTAGTAATTTTCATTGTATTCCTAGTAAGAGTAATTACATGTATTCCTAGTGTGAACAAAGAGACTTAGAGATGAATGAATCATACATAGTGCAAGTACATGTAAAGAATGAAGTTGTCGCATTCTTAATGGGGTCAAGAATCAAGAGTGATTAGTTACAGGTTAGGAAGACGAATTTAGGAATAATTATTGGATCCTGATTGTTTATGAATCTACGCTATGAGGACCGACCGATTAATTCGGGTTCACCACGTCTATTTGCGTAGTTGTCGAAATTGTTCTAGCCTCAAGGGTGTAGGGCCCGACTAAAGTATTCGAGTATACCACATCTAGTCGCATAATTGTTGAAATTGTTCTAGCCTCTATGGTTTGGGGTCCGACTAAAGTATTCGGGTACATCACGTGGAGTCGCGTAATTGTCAAAATTGTTCTAGTCTCTAGGGTGTAGGGCCCAATTAAAGTATTCGAGTACACCACATCGAGTCGTGTATTTGTCGATATTGTTCTAGCCTCTAGGGTTTAGGGCCCGACTACTGTATTCGGTACACCACGATGATTCGCGTAGTTCTCGTCATTGATAAAACTTCTAGCTTTAGAGCCCGACTCGATGTATTCGGGTACACCACGTCCAGTCGAGTAGTTAATGTCTCTATGGTTTAGGGCCCGACTCGACCAATCCGAGTAGGATTTAGGGCCCAAATTAAAAATTCGTGTATGTCACATCCATTCACGTATTTCTATCATTGTTCGTATCATTGAAATATTTGGGTATACCACATCAAGTGAGTATGAATAATAAAGCTCTGGTGGATTGTTTATTATTAAATATTTAGTGACCGACAGTATGTCCAAATTTACCATGTATAATCGTGCTCTTACTGTCCGACGTAAATAGAACAATAGATGTTGTACTTCTTATTACAATATAGTTGGTGCACGGATTATTGATCCGGGATAACCATGATGGGTCGTGGTCTTGTCGATAGCTTTGTTTGTTTCATAGTTAATGGACCGATCAAATTATCCGGGCTTACCACACATAGTCGTGATCTTACTGTCAGACATGAATAGAATAGCGGATACTGTGCTAACTACAGGATTGTTGGAACACGAATGTCTCAAGTGGGATAACCACGATTGGCCATATCGAGTCGATTGCCATGTTTGTTCTGAATATGCAGTATGGGATATTTAATTATGGTATAACAAAGCTCTGGTGGATTATTTATTGTTAAATGTTTATTACCTGACGACGTATCCAGACTTATCACGTATTTTCGACGTGAATAGAACAACAGATTATGTGCTTATTACAGCCTACATGATAGTTTTCGGAATAACACTTTCAGAATAACCACGATAGGTCGCAGTCTTATCGATAAGTGTGTTTGTTTAATAGTTAATGGACCGACTTCAATTATCCGGGCGTACCATGCATTGTCGCGATCTTATCATCTGACGTGATTGAAACAGCGGATATTGTGCAAACTACAGGATAGTTGGAGCCCGAATGCCTCTTCTGGGCTACCCACGATTGTCTGAGGTCGGGACGATTGTTGTGTTTGTTCCGAATATGCTATACGGGATATTTAATTATGGTATAACAAAGTTGTAGTGGGTTGTTCATTGTTAAATATTTAGTGACCGACGGCTGTCCGGGTTTACTATGTATTACCGACATGAATAGGACAACAGATTATGTGTTTATTACAGGATAGTTTTCGGAATAACATTTTTGGGATAACTACAATGGGTCGCGATCTTACCGTCAGACGTGATTAGAACAGCAGATGCTGCTGCTGCTTACTTATAAAAAAAAATAGTGAATGTTGTGCTAATTACAGGATAGTAGGAGCATGAATGCCTCTTCCGGGATATCCACAATTGTCTGAGGTCATGACAATTGCTGTGTTTGTCAAATTGTAATTTAATATATAATTATTGTCAAGCTTAAAGGGTCGCTAACGGGACAATGGCTGAAGCCTGGCCCAAAAGAAGTATCTGAAATCACCATATAGATTCCCGCTTTACTTGTAGGTCATGTTATACCCGACATATCGAAAGTGCTGAATTATATTATAGAACATGATTACGTTAATGAATAGATCATGATTAAGAAATGAATACAACTGAATTAACAACTACATGAATGAAATGAATACAACCGAATTCTTATTCTTAAGTCTCAATTAAATGTTCAGCATGTAAATGAAAAGTTGAAAAGGATATGATACGAACTGTAGGCTGCAGCCCTCACTCCCGCCATCAACTTGTAGTTTCGTTTTCCTTATCAACTTGCGCTTCATTTTTGCTTCGCCTTCCGATATCGAATGCGGAGAAATTGGCCTTCCTCTCTTCTTGCCATAAACCTTTGAGGGAGAAAAAAGTACATTGATGGGAACGACATGGATATGTATGCCGCAACATACTTTCTCATCATACACCCTTGTGTAGTCCGATACCAGCAAGTTAAGACTGTGTGATCTCGTGTCAGATTCATTTGCTGCTGCAAACGCATCTACACAAGGTGACATGGCCTGAATGTTAATTACAACTTCAGTCTCGTTGACGTTGAGTTGACGTGCAACCAGTCCATTAGCTTTGGTCTCACTTGTTGCCACATCAATTGTCACGGACTCATGTCTCGGCATAACCATGGAGTCAGCCTGCGTGCATTCTGCCTCTTCCTTTGGACGCAAAACAACTTTCAAGGTGTGTCCCGTTTAATCTTCATTTTCACGTTGGTTTAAAATCCCACAAAATCGCCGTCATCGTGCAGGAAAATGGTAGACTCTGCATGGTCGAACTTTCTTTTGGGATTGTACTGAAAACTAAATCTATTGTATCTCTACTAAGATCATGTCTTGTATAAATGAGATCTAATAAAGATGCGAATGATAGGTTCTCCTCAATTTGAACAGTTCTCAAATTACATTCGACGCTTGTTCCTATAAGCCCCGGAAAATCATTTATTTAATCAAGATTTACAATCTTATAAAATAAAGTCAGCTTTATCTGCAAATAATAGAAAACAGAGTATCGTATATAATATAAATATGTAGAATAAAGGAGTTGGGTTACTCGATCAAGCACGGTAATCAAAACTACAAGGTGTCGGGTGACCGAACGCACGCCACGACCTGTATTCTTGATCACAAATCGACTGAATTAATCAAGAGAATGAACATTCAGATCACGGAATTGAGATTCTCATACAAAAATGCATGACCCATATCGAGAACTAAATAATCGTATCCATAAATCAATTAGAATTAAGAATCAAACGCTTCTTCAAAAATGAAACACAGATTAGATCAAGGAGTCGGATTACTCGACCAAGCTCGGTAATCACGACTACAAGGTGTTGGGTGACCGAACACAGGTCGTGACCTGTATTCTTGACCACGAAGCAACTGAATTAACCCAGAGAATGAGCATTCGAATCACAGAATTGAGATTTTAATACAAAAATGCATGATCCATATTGAGAACTAAATAATTTTATCCATAAATCAGCTAGAATTCAGAATCAAACGCACCTTCAAAAATGGAAAACGGATAAGATCAAGGAGGTGGGTTACTCGACCAAGCACGGTAATCACAACTACAAAGTGTCGGGTGACCGAATGCAGACCACAACCTGTATTCTTGACCATAAATCGACTGAATTAAACCTAGAGAATGAACATTCAGATTACGAAATTGAGATTATCACACAAAAATGCATGACCTATATCGAGAACTAAATAATCCTGCCCATAAATCATCTAGAATTTAGAATCAAACGCACCTTAAAAAATGGAACACAGATTAGATTAAGGAGTCGGGTTATTCGACCAAGTACGGTAATCACGATTACAAGGTGTCGGGTGACCGAACGCAGACCGCTGCCTGTATTCTTTACCACAAATCGACTGAATTAACCCATAGAATGAACGTTCGGATCACAGAATTGAGATTCTCACTCAAAAAATGCATGACCCATATCGATAACTAAATAATCCTGTCCATAAATCAGCCTGAATTCAAAATCAAACGCACCTTCAACAATGAAACACTGATTTGATCAAGGAGTCAGGTTACTCGACCAAGCACGATAATCACGACTATTAGGTGTCGGGTGACCGAACGTAGGCCGCGGCCTGTATTCGTTACCATAAATTGACTGAATTAACCTAGAGAATGAACGTTTGGATTACGGAATTGAGATTCTCACACAAAAAATGCATGACCCATATCGAGAACTAAATAATCATGTCCATAAATCAGCTAGAATTTAGAATTAAATGCACTTTTAAAAATGGAACGCAGATTAGAACAAGGTGTCGGGTTACTCGACTAACTACGGTAATCACGACTATAAGGTGTTGGGTGACCGAACGCAGGTCGCAGCCTGTATTCATTACCACAAATCGACTGAATTAACCTAGAGAATGAACGTTCAGATCACAGAATTGAGATTTTCACACAAAAATGCATAACCCATATCAATAACTAAATAATCCTGTCCATAAATAAGCTAGAATTCAGAATCAAACGCACGGTCAAAAATGGAACACGGATTAGATCAACGAGTTGGGTTACTCGACCAAGCACGGTAATCACGATTACAAGGTGTCGATGACCAAACGCAGGCTGCGGCCAGTATTCCTGACCACAAATCGACTTATCGACTGAATTAACCCAGAGAATGAATGTTCGGATTACGGAATTAAAATTTTCACATTAAAATGCATGACCCATACCGAGAACTAAATAATCCTGTCCATAAATCAGTTAGATTTCAGAATCAAAGACACCTTCAAAAATAAAACACGGATTAAATCTGCCCTATTCACGCTGCGCCTGTTGATGCTCTCGGTCTCTCGGTCTCTTTGAATGTGTTTCCGGATAAATTGAGCCTAGAATGAGGGAGAATAGAAGAAAAATGTTGATTTGTATGTTCCGATGGTCGGAAAACCGTAACGGTGGTTGGGAATGACGAAACTGGGTGTAATTACGTTAGTTGGCAGTTTAGTATTAGCGTTTATTATGTTAAACTAAAATATATTCGATTTTCTATTTAGTTTTAAAGATGGAGGTTATATTTGCAATTCTTTTTTTTAAGGTTACTTTTCAAAAATAGATTTCTCATAAAGTTACTTTTGCGGCTGCCCCAAGTTTCGTTCATATATATTTGTTGGACAGGATGTTGATATTAAGGGGGTTGGGTCGGGGTGTCTAACAGACCGGTCAGTACCGGTCCAACCCAGGACCGGTACCAGTATCGGCCCATTAATGGTACTAGATTTTGGTACCAGTATCGGTACCAGACCGAACTGATACCGGATCGAACCGAAACAGGATCGAACCGATACCGGTACTTATCGGTACCGGTATCCTCGGTCCAGTCCGGACAGGTACCGGTACTGTTCTGTTTTGGTACTGATATCGGTACCGGTACCGAATACATTTTTTTAAAAAAAACTTAAAAAATTATTTTTTAGTGGAAAAAAATTAAAAATAAAATAAAATTTTATTTTATTAATTAATATTACCGGTACCAGTTTATGTGATACCAGTACCGGTTACCTAATTGGTACCAGTACCGGTTACCGACTGGTACCGGTAGTCGGTACTGGTACCGGATTTACCGGTACCGGTGGTATTTTTTGGACACCCCTAGGGGTGGGGGTGGAGTGGGGTGGAATGGCCTTCGGACCTCGGGATTGTCCCGCTGGTCTGAAGCCCGAACAAAAAAAAGGAATTCAGGATGGGTTCGGGTCCTAAAAATAGATCCCGAACCTAGTTCAAGACAGGATCGAGCCTGCTCCATTTTAAACGGGACAGACCCGAAGCCCGAACCAAAAATAATAAAATATTAACAAAAATTTGTTTGATTGTTGGGTTGGGCCAAGCCAAGCCCAACTGGTAACCATATTTCATACTGATTAGTCAGACCATCTGATCTTGTATTTTAGTGAATTGGTTGTGTAAATGGAGAGAATTTATTTTAATTTATATCTTAATTGGTTGTTTGGTATTTCGGGAATTGATTTTTAATTTACGTCTTAATTGGTTATTTGGAATTCAGAAAATTGATTTTTTTGTGATGGAGTTGAATTAAGATTTAAGTTTGTTTTCAAGTTGTGCAATAAAAAAATAAATATTAATTTTTTTAAATTCAGACATCAGCCCATCCCGAAGACCGAAGTCCCGAACTTACTCGAGACTTCGGACTTCGGGACGAAATCGGGCTCAAAATTTTAGGCACGAACCAAAACAGAATGGGCGAATCCCGATCCCAAATCTCGAATAGCTACTCCTAGTTGATATCCGATGGATACATTGATAACACTATTTATTAATTGGGAATTTGGGATGATAGCCATGAAGATCTCTCTAAACATATTCATCTTCCCATCTTAAAACAATGGATACAATCTTTTTTTATACAATATTATATATAACCATCAAAACGACGTTATTTTATATTTTTTAAAGTAAAAAAAAGTGAAAAAAATATAAAACGACATCATTTTAATAATTATACAGAATGTATAAAGAAAAAAGTTGTATTACTATCATTTTTGTAAAGAGTAGTGATACATTTACATAATGTAAATGTACATAATTTGTACATAATCCACGTATACGTCGTTTTGTCAGACATTGGTTGCACAATTGGAAAGTCCATATATTGTAGATGAAAATGCCCATGCTTTGGTCCGGTTTCCGGCGACGAAGTCGCCGGAAATTTCTAAAACCCTATTTAGGACTACTTAACCCAAGGAGATTTATAACTCTCCGTTAAACGGTGATAACGTCGTTGGAATATCACCAAAACTTGAACATATGCAATTCAATGTATAAACTTTCCAATGGTGTGATCAATTTCGAAAACGGCTGATTAATTGAAAAAATTGTCCACATAAGAAAAAACTGACCATAGAATCCGTTCTGTTTATTTAGATATCATTCATTTATTTAAGAAAAAAACTGTTTATGGTTGAGTAAAACAACCTACACTTTATCTTATGATTCTTGATGAGCATGGAACTCTTTTATGACAATTTTTTAGTGGTGGGTTCGAGTCATCGGGTGGGGTTATGACAATTTGTGTGACTGATCTTATGGTTGGAAAAGTCTATATGGACTACATGGCGACCGAATTTTTAAACCGAACACCTGTGAATTTACAAGTCTATATGGACTACATGGCGACCGAGTTTGGGGGTGGGAATGTTGTGTGGGCGCGTTGAGGGTCATGTATTTTTCATGATCTATTCGTTGATACGTTGTATTCAATTAATCAAAAATGTCGTTACATTATCTGCACCTCAGACCCGTAGCCTCGGCATCGGGCAATTAGTTTTCTCTACAGGACCAACAACACTTCAAGTAATTCCTTATGTTTTTCGTGTGAAAATTGTAGGATAAGAATAGAAAAATAAAAGTTTAACAACCTTTTACGAAATAATAAAAACATTGCATTTATTTTATCAATATAAAAAATTGTCAGAGATGGTAGTTTTGCACAAATCTTGCAGCACTACTTCACACGATAGAATTGAGGATACTTTTTTTATAAGTAAAAATTTCCATTTATGTATATTGTATAATATGTTACAACATTTACATACAAGTCCCCAGATTTCTAGTGCATCATATTTTATCCCTCAAATCATGATCATTTACGTATGAACCACAGCCCAGCCCATTTACATATGAAGCCCAGCCCAGCATTGAATGCAATGCCAGGTGTTGTGTCTCTCGGATACGCGTTCACGTTCATGGGACACGCGTTCGAGAGAGCACACACGTCCTCCAAGCTTCAAGAAAGGGAACTCCACGCAAAGGCAATTAATCTCTGCCCAATGTCTCGATTCATCGGCGATGAGACTCTGTCCTTCTCCTCCAATTATTGGCCGTCCAAATTCGCACATTTTCGCCAACAGATCCTGCACTTTTGCCTTCTGTAGATCCAGAGAATCACATTCGAGTGAAGGACCCGACTCCTATCTGCCATTCTGGGCATACGGGAATGGGTTAACAGGGATGCATCCAAGATCACCAGACACGAGATTGGGGAAGCAAGATGTGTATCCAAACCAGTGTTCAAGAAAGTGCTAAGCGGACCTTGGGCGGCCAGGGCCCGTTCAATATCTAAGCGGCCTAATCACCTGCCTAACCAGGCTTTTAAGCGGCCTAAGCGGTAATTTGGGCAAGACGAAGGGCAACATACTAGCACTTAGATGGTGCCTAAGCGACCTAGGCGATCTACTTATTCAAACTCGTTATTCGTTCCAAATTTTTTGTTTTCACCATCTTGTACTCATGTGCTTCCTTTTTCAGCTTGCATGTATCCTCATGGGGTGCCTTGGTGAGATTCATATTCGGAGACAATGCAAGGGCTCCAGACTGTTAAGCAGATCAAGGAAAAGATTGAGGAGATCTTGAATTCGGTCAAATAGCAAGCTATGGAAAGATATTGTAGATATGGTAGGTTAGCAAAATATGGTGAACAAGTCCTCAACCATACTGGACTCTTGTCTATAAATATTGTAACAAACAATAGTTAACAGTTAAAAGGAATACAAGCAATTCAATTCAATCAATACAAACCCTCTGCCTCACCTTGTTCATCACAATTCGTTCAAGTTTCTGACAATTGTTTCATGGTATTGGAGCAATCTTGCTCACGCAACTCGTTGATCCAGTGATCCATAGCAACTTCTCTCGAGTGAAGTGTAGTCACTCGAGCACTCAGCAGCCGTCTACAATACCGTGTGGTGTTAGCAGTAAAACCGTATCCGTGAAGAACAGCAACACCATGTGGTGTTCTGCAAATTGACACAGTTCTTATGCACACGGTGCAGTGTGTGTTTTGTTCAGAAGAACGTAACCATATCTATGTCTAAATCTTCAACAAGCAACGAGTGTATCAATGGCATTCTCGTATCCTAATTTATCTTAGATAGTTTCTGTGAAACTGGATTCAAGCAATTACCTCTCGTGGATGTCGCAGATAGTCCCTGCACTCCAGAGTCACGATCTGATGGCCATAGCTGATGGAACCTCGCCCTGTCCGACTGTAACTCTTCAAGGATTGAATGTTGATGAACAGAAAGAGTTGATCAATCCTGAATTCATCGACTGGTGCCGTAAAGACCAATTTATTCTGGCGCTGATTAACGGAATCTTATCTCCAGAAATTCTTCCTGAAACATATGGGTTGACGAGCGCTCAAGCTGTTTGGGACAAATTATCTCGTCGATTTTCACCCAAAAATGCCTCCAGGGTCTTGAATCTCAAGCGAAAACTTCAGAATTTGAAACAATGGCAATAGAATTGCAGCGCTTATCTTCAATCGACCAAGCTCCTACGCGCGGAACTGTCTGCCACCGGACAAATTGTTACAGACGATGAACTTATCGACTACGTTGCCGGAGGCCTATCATCGGCATTTCAGATGTTTGTCCCTCACATATCCTTCGCCTACCGACTGGCCAAATTGACCATGGAAGATTTCAAGGGCGAGCTTCTGACTTACGAATCTCTCGTCGCTGTGCCCCCATCACCAGAATCGGATGCTGTCTCCCTTTGGTCAACGAGTGACACCATCGAGTACGGCGATCCGAACTCACTCCGCAAAAACTTCCATGGTGGTCGTGGTCATTTTCCAGGCAGTGGACGGTACAATGGACGACTCTCCAGCAGAGGACGCTTCTCCCAGCATCGATTTCAACGGCCTCTTCCTAGATTCTGCCGTTGCAGCGATTTCTATGGTCAAAATTCGTATGGGAGACGTGATGGAGAAGACGCGATGAAACCGAGCTTCCGAGATGGGCTGAATTTTACTCCTGGGTTGTCGTCTAATGGGCCACAACAAACTGTTAGGCTCAACAGCCCAAATTCGCAGCTGGACAGTATTAATCGGAATATTAGATCCTTCGGCCCAGGTTTTGGCCCAAATTCTGACCCAAGTCGGACTCAAGTGCCACCCAACAACAATTCTAGTGCAACTAACCCGTATGCTTGTCAGATTTGTGGAGGCGGTAGTCACACCGTGCTTGACTGTTTTAATCGTATGGACTACACCTTACAGGGCCGACATCCACCTATCAATCTCATGGCCATGGCAGCACAATCAAACGTGTCATTTGACAATGGATTATGGTTTGCCGACTCAGGGGCAAATAATCATATCACTAATGATTTAGCCAATCTTTCCTTGCAGGAAAACTATTCAGGAGGAAACGAGGTTGCTGTAAGTAATGGAGGCTCTCTCAAAATTCAGCACACTGGTTCACTGACTTTTCAAACCCCAACTAGATCTCTTACACTTTCCAATGTCTTTCACTGTCCAAATGCCTTTGCGAAATTGTTCTCTGTCTATAACTTTTGTTGGGATAATGACTGATTCTTCGTCTTAACTAAATATGGCTATCAGGTGAAGGACAACAGAACGGGGAAGATGCTCCTCCAGGGGCCTAGTATCAATGGGTTATATCCAATGAACCTGTCTGATACCCCAAATCTTAAATGTGCATTGACGGGTATGGTTGGTGTGAAGGCGTCCTTTAACAATTAGCATGAGAGATTAGGTCATTCTGCAGCTCCGATAGTTAATCGTTTAGTTCAGCTTAATAAACTACCTGTTTCAGGTTCTTGCTTCTTAGATTTTTGCGAAGTATGTCAATTTGGTAAAAGTAAATAATTACCGTTTTCGTCCTCCGCACGGTTATCCAGTTGTCCCTTAGACTCGATTCATTCTGATGTGTGGTCCACTTCTGTTTCGTCCAACACTGGCTTACGTTATTATGTCATATTTATTGATGAATTTTTGTGGTTTATATGGTTATATCCATTTACTCACAAATCTGAAGTTTTTAAATGCTTTATTGATTTTAAAGCACTTGTAGAAAATCAATTTTCTCACAAAATTAAACAATTTCAGAGTGATGGTGGTGACGAGTATGTATCAAATGCTTTTTTGTCATTTTTAATAAAGCATGCCATCTTTCATAGGATTTCCTGCCCACACACCACACAACAGAATGGAGTGGCGGAACGTAAACATCGTCATTTAATAGATATGAGTTTATGTTTACTTTTTAAGGTACGATTACCTCGTAGTTTCTGGCCAGATGCGGTCTTTACTGCCAATTATATTATTAATTGACTGCCTACACCCTTACTTGATTATGCTAGTCCGTATTCACTGCTTCATAGGACCACTCCCGACTACTCCCTGTTTAGAGTATCTGGTTGTGCATGTTATCCTTTGTTACGTCCCTAAGTTCGTGTATCGTAGTAAAAAATGCATTTTCTTAGGGTATAACACCAAACACAAAGGGTATAAATGTTTTGAACCTCTCACCAAACGTGTTTACATATCCCTCAATGTCATCTTTAATGAGGAAACTTTTTCGGGACTTCCGAATATTACCCCTAACGTCGGCTCTGCTAGCGCGTCTTCATCTGATTTACTGTCTCCTCTAGGTATTCACATTTTGCCTAGACATTCACATGCTTCAGACTTACGTTTATCTGAGTTTGCTTCAGCCTCTACACCATCCGTCGTTCCTGCTGCTCACGATGGTATG
>JAOYMZ010004991.1:0-23355 GCA_025802335.1 Pinguicula primuliflora | reverse complement strand
GGACAAGTTCATGATTTATATCTTCCAAAAATTCTGGATTATCAAGGTAGGCGATATGGATTTGTGAGATATCCAAACATATCGATTCTACATTCATTTTAGGCCAGCTAAATGCAGTCTAGGTTGGGCCAGCAAAACTCGTGGTTAGCCTCAGAAGAGAACTTTCAGAGAAACTCACCAGCCGTAAGACTGCAACAGAGAAACCTATTGAGACTCTTACTGACAGAATTTAATTCTCTCCAGAACCTATTTCGGAAGCTTGGCTGAATTTGTGTTTGATTGACACCCAAGCTTCATTTCTTGATGTTGGGCCCCTCAACATGACTCTTAATGAATGTGGTTATTAAGGTTCCACGGCTATTAGAGTGGAGGGGGGGTGAGATTTTTATTCAAAATCAAGATTCTGCTCACCAGTTAAAATTACTTCAAGATACTTCAACTTTGAGTATGTTATGTCTCCAAAATGTTCGTCCTTGGAAACTCCTGCAAGGAGAACCTACTAGAGCAGCCTGGGTACGAGTAAGAGGCGTCCCGTTGCACTTCTAGTCAGGGAAGTTATTTGAATCCTTTGCCACTGCACTTGGGGAACTACTCCTGATAGACGAGAAGACTCTAAATAAAAAGTAAATGTTGTTTGGGAGAATGCAGATCCTAACAAACTCCAGCACCTGGATTCAAAAATGTATCCAAGTTGATACTGAACTTGGTAATTTCTCAATTACCATCAATGAGGAAGACCCTCTGTCCTCAATTTTGGCAAAACCTGGCAGCCACAAATATGCAGCGTCATGGCCCTCTCTTCCTGGCAAAACTGCTGCCAAATCCATTACTAATAGGGTGGTAGAACAAGATGCGCAATAACCTGGCTGTCCCCTACGTCAAGTGTCTATAGAAAACCCGAAATATGGTGTGGATCCAACTGCAGAAATCTTTGCAGTAGTTCCAATGGCGACTGAACAAATTTCCGAAGAAATGGTCACCCTGATTAATGAGGTTTATGTTGAACAAGCAGCTAAAACCTTAGCTGCTGGATTTGCAACTTTTTGGTTGCTTCCCGAGGTAAAAGTCTTTGAATCTGACTTTTAGCAGCCCTCCATGCCAGAAAAAGGATCTGCCGATGTTGAACTTGGATCACACCTATGATGTTGTTGTGGAAGTCTCGAAAACTGCAATAACTGAAAAAACAGAACTGTAGGAATTTATTTACAGCAGGAAGGAGACAGATTGCACCACTGAGGCTGCTATAGAGGTCTCAGAAACTGCAGCAAACGAAAAATCAGTACTGTAGTCTCTGCAGGAATTTACTTGCAGCACTCCAACAATTGTAGTAGAAGAGGCAACATAGGCTTTCACAGTACCTGAGGCAAACATAAATGCTGAGGGCTCGGTACAACAGAGCATAGAGGTTCCACAGCCTAACCACTAGAGCCGGGCAGATCGAGTTGAGGATGGTTCTGGAGCAGAATCAGACCATGACTTCTACTCTAGACCGTATATCAGCTCCCTGGGGCCTCACCAACCCAGGACATTTGCAGATATTCAGAAGCAGGGTCTCCTATATCATTCGGTCCAGTTAGACCCTCTGGCTATTCCTTACTCACTAAAGAACAAATGGACTGACC
The DNA here is from genome assembly GCA_025802335.1 of Pinguicula primuliflora. Lineage (NCBI taxonomy): Eukaryota > Viridiplantae > Streptophyta > Magnoliopsida > Lamiales > Lentibulariaceae > Pinguicula > Pinguicula primuliflora. Next base: position 21,733 of record JAOYMZ010004991.1, on the reverse strand, counting down.
CTTCACAGGACAAGGTGCCATATTGGGAGTCAGATGATACCATGGTTGATATCCCAATCACTACTATGAATGTCCCTCTATCACAGGTGTGGTCCGCAGATATCGATGGTCATATCTCTACCTCAAAATTTGAATCTGATAGATACCTAGATTTTTCGGATGCTCCTCCCACACAACAAACACAGAAGATAGCATCTGCAAAAGCTGTGAAGACAAAACGTCCTCAAGGCAAAAAATTAAAAGGCTCCCACAAAGCTTATAACATCTAAACAAGATCCAAAGCTGCAAAGCAATGATCTCTAGTCATTTTTAAATTTCAAGATGTTGTTATTCACTTTTATCCGTGCTATGCTCACTCTGGGAGCTAGCCCTGTATGTGTTCCTTTTTTCGTTGATTAATAAAATCCAAAAATTCGACTAAAAAAAGAGCATAGATTGGTTTGTTTGATTGCTTAAACTACTTAATTGAACTAAACTAACTTAAACTTATCCAAGGCTATCACAACAATGGATCAATGTAAGCAACAGAAAAATAGGATCAAGCACAAGTCGAGAAAATACATCAGGCAACAGTGTATTGCCATCCTAAGAGGCATCTAACACATTCTACAGCACTAAGCTCAGATTTATGCTTTTATCACCACAAGACCCATGTCAATCCTGCTCTCTATCGAGTTACAGGCTGGTCTAACCCAAGTATGTGAAGGGGTTTGGCCTTATGAGCATCACCCTACACACAATGGTGCAAAGGTTTGAGCTATAACTCCCAAACCCGAGATCTCATGGACTGTCTCTAGTGTGGCACGGCTAAATTAGGGGTGTTCTATCTCAGGGATTTGCTGTGTGTGTGCTCATGGTGCCATACAATGAATCTCCTATCAGTTTCATCATATGGAAGGCCTAAATAAGATCAATCTACTCGTGCACAAGCAGTTTCTCATGTCAATCAATAAGCAAACATGAAGTAAACATTCATCCAAGACTTAGATCCATAAAATAGTGTTGATTACATCAAAGGAGGGATCAACTGCGCCCTAAGTTCAGAAGATTAGCTCATGCTTAAAGCATGAGCTAGTACAACTACAATAGAAAGCAGAAAAATAGCCATAGAAACAGATTGAATTTGAGAGCTCTAAGCCGGTGCAGGTGCTGCCTCCGAGAGAGTCTGTTGGTGTTTTCACCTCCTTTCTTCCCAAGACGGGTGCTGGCTGAATGAGGTGAATGAATCTCTCAAACACCTATAAGCAAGGTCTGGGTTTAATGGCAATGTCGCCCTTGCAGTAGTTTGTGATCTGCAACCAATCAAGGGACTATTCTGTCATTGCAGCTTCAAGTGGACTCATGTGTGTAGTTGGGCCTCAAACTCAATCCTCGTCTCCTCTAATTCTTACAAAGTGTGAAGAAGACTTGTAGAAGAATGCCCTAACTTTAATCTGGTGAAAGGACATGACCTCTTTGGAAGCCATTTGAAAGATATGCTCCTTGCAAGGGACTGGAGTGTCTTTGTACTTCCTCTTTACGTGAAATGGAAAAATCTTTTTGAACTTGGTCTCGTCTTCATTTACAGCTCTCTAAGTGTTATATGAGTTGTAGGGGACTTCATAACCTAACTTCCTATGAAATTCCAGCTTCATCCTTGCCTTGGCTTGGAAGATATGGCTGCTGCAAGGGCATTGTAGTCTTTACCCAAGCATTGCCTGACTTGGTTGGATAGCTTCTTGAAGGGTTGTTGGTCTTTTCCAAGTATGGGGTATTCTTGTCCCCTTTGTTCATATTGCTGGTTTTTGTCCATGAAAATACATGAAAACATGTATCACACGGCCAAATGTTGCATTGTACCTAAATTAGAGCAAATGAATGTTAGGGTAAAAATCAGTATCATAAGCCATGATTTGTAAATAAATGAATGCATAAATAAGCCTAAAAATAGATCAAATCGTGGCTTATCAACAACTCCACACTTAGATCATGGTTTTCCTCAAGCACAGAAGCAAAGTATAGCGAGAGATGAAAGAAATGTAGATTGTGTGCCCTTGCGCCAATGGAACAGTAGCTGATGAACATGAAATAAGATGCAAGGTGTAGGTGTGTCTGGTTTATGAAAATGTGCTAAAAACGAGCATGGATGCATAAGTATGAGCTCACAAGCAGAAAACTCTAGGAGCAGTTTAGCGGTGGTCAATGTCATCACACCTCTACCAGTTTTATGACTCCTATCATCTACTAAATGTGTCCTTCCTTGCCTACTTTATACTTGTCTAGGGATGAGTTGAGCTCTTCACCATCAAACCTCTACCCTAGTGCATGAACTTTGCAATGACCTCAGTCTAAGCCTCAACTCCATCACTCTCATTTGGGGGTTAGTGTTTAGATAAGGTTCCCTCTCGTTGATGGAGTTAAAAATAATTAAATGGCCTCTCATATTTGACTTACATGTGTGTGGGTAGATTTCTATAGCTTAACTTGAGTGAGAGATTGTAGCAATCAACCACCCTTAACCCTTTGTCTTCATTCTTGCCACAAACTCTTGACTTCATGTAACTTGTGCTAAACTTGTTGTCTTCAACAGTGAGGTGTGATCAGCTTCATCTTGAAGTGTTGCTGATCTAGTTTTGAGGCCTTATTTCTTTGTATTGTGGATGCTTGGACTCCATTTGATTAGCACAAAGGGTGCTCTCCCTTTTTTTGTTCTGTTTTGAGAGACTTGCTTCCTTGTTTCTTTGCTCTTCTTTATACTCTATTCAGCTTCTTTTTGTTTGAATCTAGGCCGGCTCCTTCTTTGCTTGACGGTAATGGAAGGTTCACTAAAATCTTAACATTCAAACCAAGCTAAAAACTGCATCCCTCCCTCCCCTCATGAAAAATTGTAAGGAAACTTAGCCTTGGATAACTACTCTATGCATGCACTCAACCATACTTTCACAGAAGAACTCAATCTCTATCCTCCAAATAGTCGTCAGCAAGCATTATAAACCACAAATAGACAAGCACGAATAGGTCCATTAGCCAACAGAAGTCTAAAATGAGCAGAATAAGCATTAAGCAAGTGAAAAAATTTCAGCTAAGGCTAAAATAGAAGCCAAAACAGAAGCAAGTCACTAAATGATGAACAAGATGATCCAAGAATAAAGGACTTGCTCAAAAGATGTGCTGCCTAATCTAACCTCACCCCACACTTAAAACTTCACTTGCCTTCAAGTGAATGAAAATTAAATAGCGAGGCAAGGAGCAATACACCCTGGTGGTCAATGAATGCACATCTTGACTTTAGCACTTGGATGATGCTTGGTTCATTGCATCTGCTGCTCCTTTGGGTGTGCTCACCCCACACTTGAACTCAGCTTGGCTCTGATCAACATGGCTTCAAAGAAACACGATTAGCTACTCAAAAGCAAATAAACAGAAAAAGAAGTAAGGGACAGATACTGTCTTGGGGTGTAGGCTTATAGTCACTAGATGGACTCTTCTTCTTCAATCCTTCAAAAGTAGCTCTTCCTTCCCCCACACATTGTCTTGAGGCAAGGTGTAGAGCATTAAATGATGACCATTGACCTTGAAGGTTCCTGTAGCTGGATCTAGGATGTCCAAAACACCATAAGGATATACCTTGATCACTTCAAAAGGTCCTGACCATCTACTCTTCAAATTGCCGGGAATCAACCTCAATCTAGAGTTGTAAATAAGCACTTGCTGCCTTGGCTGAAATGATCTTCTGTTGATGTGCTTATCATGCCACAGTTTAGTCTTTTCTTTATAAATCTTGGCATTCTCATAAGCATCTCTTCTCAGCTCGTCCAGTTCAGATAGCTGGAGTAATCTCTTTTCTCCAGCTGTTGCATTATCCATGTTCAACTTCTTGATTGCCCAAAAAGCTTTACTCAAGCTCCCCAGGGAGGTGACAAGCTTTGCCCTAGACCAGTCTGAAAGGGGAGGTTTCAATTGGGGTCTTAAATGCAGTCCTGTATGCCGAGAGAGCATCAGATAATCTCGCGGCCCAATCTCTCCTGGAAGGTGCTACTGTCTTTTCCAGTATGAGCTTGAACTCCCTATAAGACACCTCTTCTTGTCCATTAGCTTGTGGATGATAGGGTAGTGTGACTCTATGCTTGACTCCATACCTGGATAAGAGGTTCTCAAATAGCTTGTTGCAAAAATGGGATCCACCGTCACTGATTATGAATTTAGGTGTTTCATATCTAACAAAGATGTTCTACTTCAGAAATCTCTACACCACTGCAGCAGCATTGGTAGGGGAAGCTATTGCCTTAACCCATTTGGATACATAGTCCACAACTACCAGTATATAGAGTTGGCTTTGGCTTGGAGGAAATGACCCCATGAAGTCAATGTCCCAAACATCAAAGAGTTTCACCTCTAATATTCCAATTTGAGGCATTTCATTATTACTTGAAAGGTTTCCAACTTTTTGACACCTATCACATGTCTGGGCAAATATGTGGGCATCTTTAAACACTGAGGGCCAATAGAAACCACTCTGTAAGATCTTGGCTGCTGCTCTTTTGCCCCCAAAATGCCCTCCACACTCAAATGAATGGCAGCCTCAAAATGGAGTTCACTTCAGCTTCTGGTATGCATCTTCTGATCACTTGATCAGCACAGATCCTATATAGGTAAGGGTCTTCCCAAATGAAGCATTTGAGGTCAGAGAAGAACCTCATCATTTACTGGTAACTACCTGTAGGAACAATGGTGCAAGAAAGAAAATTAACAATGTCAGCATACTATGGGACTTGAGCAACACTTACAGTGAACAGCTGCTCATAAGGGAATGAATCTGTGATAGGTGAGGGTGATGGTTCAGACACATTGCTGCCCTCTAGCCTAGAGAAGAAGTCAGCCACAACATTTTCAATGTCTCTTTTGTCTCTTATCTCCATATCAAACTCTTGCATCAACAGAACCCAACGGATCAGTCTGGTTTTGCATCCTTTTTGCTCATGAGATAATGGATTGCAGCATGATCAGAAAATATTACAACTTTGTTGCCCGATACATGAGCTCTGAACATGTCAAAGGAATAGATCACTGCCAACATTTTTTTCTCATTAGTGGTATAGTTAAGCTCAGCAGCACTGACATCTTACTTGCAAGTAGATAGATGTGAACTGCTTTTTTTCTTTGTCCCAAGACTGCTCCTACAGCCACATCAGAAGCATCACACATTATCTCGAAGGGTAGTCTCCAGTCAGATGCTGCCATTATAGGGGCAGTGATCAACCTTTGCTAAAGTTCTTCAAAAGCTTTAAGACATTCAGCAGTCATGACAAACTCAAACTCTTTCTCAAATAAGTGACAGAGAGGTTTTGCAATGGAGAAAATCTTTTTATGAATCTTCTATAAAATCTTGCATGTCCCAGGAAGCTCCTCACTGGTCTCACTTAAGAAGGAGGTGGGAGACTTCATATGGCTTCCACCTTGGACTTATCAACCTCCAAACCTTTTTGAGAGACTCTGTGGCCAGCACAATGCCTTCTTTCACCATGAAATGGCATTTATGCCAGTTGAGTACCAACTGAATTTTAAAAAAAAACTCTTCACGCCTCTGAAGGACTCTTTTCAAGTTGGCCAAGCACTGATCAAAGCTATCACCAAACACGCTGAATTCATCCATAGATATTTCAATAATATCCTCAATCATATCAGAAAAGATGGCAATCATGCATCTCTGAAAGGTTGTTGGTGCATTACAGAGGCCAAAAGGCATCCTTTTGAAGGCAAATGTGCCATAGGGGCAAGTGAAGGTAGTCTTCTCTTGATCATCAGGAGCCACCATGATTTGGTTGTAACCACTATTTCCATCTAGATACCTGTAGAAGGAATGGCCTGCCAATCTGTCCAGCATCTGATCCATAAGAGGTAGAGGGTAGTGATCCTTCCTTGTGGCCTTGTTCAGTTCTATATAGTCCATACAAACTCGCCATCCAGTCACTGGTCTGGTGGTTGTAAGTTTATCAGCTTCTGTCCTATGAACTGTGACTCCTCTTTCTTAGGAACACACTGAATAGGGTTGATCCATTTGCTATCAGATATGGGATAAATGACTCCAGCATCTAGCCATTTCAATATCTCCTTTCTTACCATTTCTTTCATAAAGGGGTTCAATCTCCTCTGAGCTGCAACTACAAGCTTGAAATAATCTTCCATGAGTATCTTGTGCATACAAACCGATAGAGAGATCCCCTTAACATCAGCAAGAGTCCATCCTCTATCCTTCTTTGTTGTTTCAGAACCTTAATCAAAGTTGTTTCTTCCTGGGTGCTCAATTCGCAGCTTGTCATCATTGGCAAGCTGCAATCCTTACCTAAAAACACATATTTTAGATGGGAAGGCAAGGGCTTCAATTCTAGCTGGGGTGCTTGAATTAAAGAACTCTGCTGCACAGAGGTGTGTTCTCCAAGTAGCTCAAAGGTTTTGGACCCCCTAGGCTTGTTCGGATTCATCCATACCTCACACTGTTCCACTGCTGCTTCCTGAAGTACTTTTGCATTCCCATTGACCAAACAACCCTCCAAGGCATCTTTCATGCATCCTAGCTCACTTAGCAGTTCATCCTGCTGTAACTTAATAAGGTTACACTGATCAGGTTAAACAGTGAAGTCCAGAGGCATCTTCATGGATGGATACACGTTGAAACAGATTTCTTCTCCCTCAATTCTTAGTTTCAACTTTCCTTTTTGCATATCAATGAGAGCACCTTTCAGTTCTCAAAAATGGTCTGCCTAGAATGATGGGATTCTCTTAATCTTCAACCATATCCAGAATGACAAAATCTACACGAAAATAAAACTTGTCGACCTTAACCAGAACATCCTCTACAAATCCCCTAGGGTAAGTGCAAGTATATATTATCAGCAAGCAATACAATGCATGAGCAAGGGTCTTTCCCACAAAGAGTAGGCACAACACATGTTGTATTCACTATTTGATTGCATGAAAACTGAGCATAGATTGGTCTGTTTGCTTGCTTAAACTACTGAATTGAACTAAACTAAACTAAACTAATCCAAGGTTGTCATAACAATGGATCAATGCAAGCAACAGAAAACAGGATCAAGCACAAGTGGAGAAAATACTTAAGGCAACAGTGTATTGCCTTCCTAAGATGCATCTAACACATTCTACATCACTAAGCTCAGATTTATGCTTTTATCACCACAAGACCCATCTCAATCCTTCTCTCTATCGAGTTAAATGCTGATCTAACCCATGTATGTGCAAGAGTTTTGTCTTATGAGCCTCACCCTACACACAATGGTGCAAAGGTTTGAGCTATAACCCCCAAACACGAGATCTCTTGGACTGTTTCTAGTGTGGCACGGCTAAATTAGAGGTGTTCTACCCCAATGATTTGCTGTGTGTGTGCTCATGGTGTCATACAATGAATTTCATGTTGGTCACATAAAATGCAAAGCTAAATAAGATCAATTTACTCGTCTACAAGCAGATTTCTCATGTGAATCAATAAGCAAACATGAAGTAAACATTCATCTGAAGCCCTAAGTTCAGAAGATTAACTCATGCTTAAGGCATGAGCTATAACAACTACAATAGAAAGCAAAGAAATAGCCGTATAAATTGATTGAATCTGAGAGCTCCAAGCAGGTGCAGGTTCTGCCTCCGAGAGAGTCTGCTGGTGTTTTCTCCCCTCCTTGTTTCCCAAGATGGCTGCTAGCTAAATGAGGTGAATGAATCTCTCAAACACCTTTAGGGCAAGGTCGGTGTGTAATGGGATGGTCGCCCTTGCAGGTCATTGCAGTTTCACTTGACCCAATCTCATGTGTTAGGAGATTGTTCAGGACTCCTAGGGCAACACTCTTATGAAATTACAGCCTAATCCTCCAAGCCATTTGAGAGATACAAGGGCTGTAAAGGATAGCTTGGTCATTGCGCTTGCATTCTACCCCGTCAGGTAAAATCCCTCCAAACTCGATCTTTGCGACATCTTTTGCATATTATGTGTGAAGCAAAGTTGTAGAGGACTCCTTGAAGCATGTCCCTGTGAAATTTCAGGTCTATCACTATAGTTGTTTGAGAGATATGGCCGTTGAAGTACCGGGCAGTCATTTCCGTCTTCTTGCCCAAATTGGCTGAACACCTTTTGGATGGGTTGGTACAGTTTTCCAAATGGGACAAATCTTGTCTCTTTTGTCCATGTGACACCATTTTGAATGTATAATTGCACAAGATTGAATATCACACGTCCAAAAATCCATATGCACCTACAGAGCACATTTAAGTACATAATTAGGTGTATAACAAGTGATTAAGGCATAATAAAGTGAAAAATACTAATCTAAATGAGTTCAAAACATGATATAAAATGAGCTCATAACAACCCCACACTTGAATCATGCTTTTCCTTAAGCACAAAAAACAACTAGAGATTGAATCAAAGAAGAATACATGCATGAAAATAATGAAATAGTGAAATAAGCATGCACAATGAAGATGAGTTTGGTTTGGAAGAATAGCTTGAATCAAGCAATCAAATACACCTATGTTGCTTGAATGGGCACCCTACTATCAATAGTATGCACAAAGGGATCAAATGGAGAGGAGAATCTGAATAGAATCAGGAGGAGATCAAAATAGAACCACTACACATTTTATGAGTATATGATTCCTATCAACTTCTAAATATTTCCTTTTCAGCTTATCTTTTCTTCTCTAAGGATCAATTAGACTCTTCATTCTCTCCCTCTTTCCATAGTGCACGAGCTTTGAAACTATCTCAAGTCAAGCCTCAACTCTATCACTCTTTCTCTCGGATTAGTGTTTAGGTGAAGGCTCCTCTCTTGATGGAGTTGGACAGAATAGATGGCTTCTCACTTTTGTCTTGCATAAAACGTGGACAGATCTCCTATGTCTAATCTGAGTGATAGATCAAGGTATTCAACCGTTCCTAACTCCACCTCTTACTTCATGTATCAAACTGTTTCTTCTTCTTCTTTCATCTTCTTTGATGTTTGATTTGTAATTTAGCTTTTCTCTTGTGTTTGGTGACTTCTTGCTACCTGGATTTGCTTCAAGCTCTTTGTAGCTTCATTTGGTGGCCTTTACACCTCTTTGGATCAGTACTAGGGGCTCCAAGTTGTTGGATTTTCATCCCTTCTTGTTTCTTTGAATTGAGGTTTCACGACCTTCTTTCTCTTTATCTCTTTCTTTTTTATCTTCTTTCTTCAACCTCTTTCATTGAACTCTAGCTGGTTTTAACTTCTAAATAGTGTGTCAAGAGCAGGTTCACCACGATCCACTCACTCAGACCAAACTAGAAGTTGTTTCACTCTCTTCCCTCATAAATATTAATAAAGAAACTTTAGCTTTGGATGTCACTTAGCTCTTGTTCTACACCCTTTCTACAAATAAACATCAACAGCTGCTGAAGCCACAAATAGAAAGCATGCATAGTACACAATTAACAATAGGAATGTGAAATTAGCATAAATCAAGGTGTTCAAGCGAAAAAAATGGGCTCAAATGCATCATGATGAATCAACGTGAATCCAAAAGTTCAAGAATAGCAACTCAATAGTAGATACATGAGTAACTCAGCTCAATAGCATATCCTACATCCCTACCCCACACTTAAAATCATGCTTGACCCCAAGCATGTGCAGAAATCATAGAGTTTATGCTCAAGGGGGTTGGAGCAATACAACCTGAGATTTGTTGTTCCGTGGATTCCAATGAATTCTTGCTCCTTTGAACACGTTCCTCTTCAAGTAGAGTGACTGATCAAGGGATGTAAGTACCCCACACTTAACTCAAATCGGCTTCATTGCATCAACTTGTACGCAAAAGTAGAAAACTAAGAAATAAGAACAACAGAATTGGAAAGATACTTGACTTGGTTGCCTCCCAAAAAGCTCTCGGTTTATAATCTCAAGATAGACTTCTTCTTGATGACTTCAGTTGTAGTGGATGGTCTCCTTCCTCTTGACGAAGTCTTGAGGAGAAGTGTAAAGCTTTCCCCTCTGGCCATTCACCTTGAAAGTACCTCCTGAACCATTCTTGAGGTTTATAGCTCCATAAGGATAGACCTTGACAATCTCAAATGGTCCTGACCAACTTTAGTCTGGAATTGAACAAAAGCACATGCTGACCAACTTGAAGTCACCAATGTGCTTGTCAGGCCACAACTTGGTCTTCTCTTTGTAGAGCTTGGATCTCTCATAAGCATTGTGACGAAGCTCCTCAAGCTCAAAAGGCTGCAATAGCCTCTTCTCATGCGCAGCAAGTGGATCCATGTTAAGCTGCTTGATGTCCCAAAAGGCCTTATGTTCTAGCTCCACAGGGAGACGACATGCCTTGACATAAACTAGCCTATATGGTGATGCTCCAATAGGTGCTTTGAAGGTCGTCCTGTAAGACCACAATGCATCAGATAACCTTGAAGCTCAATCCTTTATTGTGATGCTCACGATTTTCTCTAGAATCTACTTGATTTCCTAATTTGAAACCTCAGCTAAACCATTAGCTTGTGTATGATAAGGAGTGTAGATCTTGTGCTTGACACCATACTTGGCCAGGAGGTTGGAAAATAGCTTATTACATAAGTGAGAACCTCCATAAGAGATGATAAACCGAGGGGTGCCATATTTAGAGAAGATATTCTGCTTCAAGAACTTCACTACATAAGCTGCATCAATCGTGTGAGAGGAGATGCCCTCCACCCATCCTCTGACACCTTTCACATGCTTGCACAAACGGCCAAAAAAACCACACTGCAACACCTTAGTTGCTGTCTTTTTCCCACCAAAGTGACCACCACACTCAATAGAATGGCAGTGCTTTAGAATGGATTCCATCTCATCCTCTGGTAGACACCTCCTGATAACCTGATCAGCACACATCTTGTACAGATAGGGTTCCTCCCAATAGTAGTGCTTCAAATCAGCTAAGAATTTCCTTCTCTGTTTATAAGACAAAGGTAGAAGCATGTTAGAAGATAAGTAATTTACGAAATTAGCATACCAAGGGATGGAGTGTATGGTCACGGCCATGAGTTGCTCATCAAGAAAGGTATCTCCAATGGGGAGAGAAGAAACAGGAGCTAAACTACTGCCTTCAAGTCTTGAAAGGTGGTCAACCACCACATTTTCCACTCCTCTCTTATCTTTGATTTCCATGTCAAACTCTTAAAGAAGGAGGAAAACAAGAAGAAAAAAAAGAATCCAACGAATCACTCTAAGCTTGGCATCCTTCTTACTCATCAGATAACAAATAGCTGCATGGTCAGAATAGACTATCACCTTGCTCCCTAAGATGTAGGCTCGGAATTTGTTGAAGGAGTACACAACTGCCAATATCTCCTTCTCAGTGGTTGTGTAATTCAGCTCTATAGTGTTGAGCATCGTACTTGCATAGAACATGGTGGTTAATAACTTCTCTTTTCTTTGTTCAAGGACTGCTCCAACAGCAGAATCAGAAGCATCACACATCACTTCAAAGGAAGGCTCCAGTCAAGCGCTTGCATCACTGGTGCAGAGATCAAGTATTGCTTCAAGCTTCAAAAGCTTGCAAACACTCCATTGTCATGCTGAATTCCACCTCCTTTTCCAACAAATTACACAAGGGTTTGGCTATGGCCGAGAAGCCTCTAATGAATCGCCTATAAAACCCTACATGCCCCAAGAAACTCCTCAATGACCTCACAGAAGTTGGAGGTGGTAGACTTTTGATCACCTCTATCTTTGCCTTGTCCACTTCAAGGCCTCTTTTGCTAACTTTTTGTCCTAACACTATGCCCCCATTCACCATGACGTGACATTTCTCCCAGTTAAGCACCGATTTGACATCTTCACTGTTGGAATTTCTAGATGATTAAGGTGGTAAAATTCGAAAATTTGTCATCATTAATCATCATATGATCGCCTCCATTGCTAATTATACAAACATATAATCATTTCATACATAATAATGTATAACTAAAACCCTTAAGTTCAAGTTCTTACCTTGAACTAAACTTATGCCTCAAAGTTCACCTTGAACACAAAACAAAAGCTTGGTGTAGATCTTGCTAGAGATCACCTAGCTTGTTCTCTTTTCAAATCTCTTGGAATTTCTTCTTCACACACTTTTCTCAAGATGAAGAGTTCTTGAACTTCAACCCACGTTCATATATATCTACCTTCATTAAGGAATGAATAAAATCTTTATACTTATCACAAGACATGTATTTTTATACTTTACACATGTCATGCAATTAACATATGTTTATCCTTTCCTTTTTTCATGGACTTTGGTTGTTAAAACAACCATAATAGGCCTATAAACAAGTCAAGCCCATTATTAATTAAGTTTATAGTCCATGAATTAATTCCAAGTGAGAAAAATTCCAATCGATGTACGAAAGAGCTAGGATTTTATAACTAAATATTACAACATGTAACATCTTAGTTTATCATCTTATCTTATGTGTTTAATTTCTTATTACAATTTTTGGTAGCTGTCTATTCTCATACTTACGTACTGCCTTCGTATTGTAAACACTAGGTTACCCCTCATGCTACACCCGACTTGCTGCGTACTTCCGACCGTCACTCTCTAGGACCAATGACAATACCTTCAAATCTTGCGGGGCTCTTCGTTGGCACGATGAAAGGCTATCACATAGTTCCAAGCACAACCCTACTTTCGGAAATTGCTGTCTTGGTGGAAAAATTCAGCTAAATCTTCTTCAACCTCCACCTCTGTCACTGCTAAAGTTGTATGAGGACTTTGATTCAGTTTCGGCATCCTTCCGTGAGAATATACGGGCGTACAACTCTGTGCTTGCTTTCACGAGCCTTGGTACCCAGTATGGACCGGTTGTGCACTCTAGCAGGGGTCTCAAACTTTTATCTTGCATGACCAGCTTCACCACCGACTCATCCCTCTTCAGCTTGCCCCATCAGCAGCCCCCACCTATGCCCAGCTATATATATATGATCCATCCTATGTTACAGCCATCCGATCCAGCAGAAATGAGAGATGCAGGGCAGATGTCTTTAGCCTCCTGCATCACACATTGTTCCAGGTGAATCCCTTTGTTCACAAGTTCCACCAGGCATATGCCATATTGAGCCAGCTCCCGCCGAGAAATAAGCACCTGCATGCATGCCTATGGTACACTTCAAACCAGGACCCGCAGACATATAACATGCCAACAATTGATGAAATAGCCGTCATTCTACTTGGAAAGGGTGCCGAGCTGGGAAACACTCTAGATATAGCTGTATATCTTCATCTGAGAAACCGTATGGTCCACATCAATGAGTGCCATCCCGCGTACTTGCCTCTCCACTATGTGCTTCTGTTTCCGTTCGGTGAGCTCGGATGGGAGCACACCATGAGACAATGGGATGTTCACAGAAATGCTCCCTCATGAGTCAGCCTTACTATGATGCAGTACTTCAGCTTCCGTTTGTTTCACCGGGTTGATGAGTATCCAACAATTCTCAGGGCTGGCAGATTGTTCTAGGAATTTATTGTCGATGCCTGGGCTTCGACTGAACAGAACTGGCACAACTATTTCTGGCGGCACTGATCTCAGTTCAAAACCGAAGTCTCCCAAAACTTGACTGACCTCGGCACGACAGAGCTTGATCTAAATCAAATCGACAGGCGGGTTGTTCTGCCCTCTTCGCATGTTGGCAGTCCTCGTAACATTTTCGAAATCTTTCAGGATTCGATGGCTATCACACGGTACAGCCATCATCCCGACATATTTCTCACCATGACTGCCAACCCTAAATGGCCTGAGATTATAGCTTCCCTCCTACAAAATCAAGCTGCTCCTGACCGCCCTGATTTAATCACTCGTGTTTTCAAGTTGAAGCGATGTGGCCTTATGAAGGACATCGAGCAGTGCCCCATCTTCGGTGTCGTTGTTGGAAAGGTGTACACGATTGAATTTCAGAAGCGCGGGTTGCCACACATGCACTCTCTGATATTTTTGCAATCCTCCGACAAAATTCACACCTCTGCCCAAGTGGACCGGCTCATCTGTGCAGAGTTCCCAGACCCAGAAACTGAACCCGAGCTCTTCGACACTATTACATACCACATGATACATGTCTCCTGTGGCATACTAAATCCAAGGATGAAGTGCATGAAAAAGAACCGCTGCAGCAAGAAATATCCCAAGCCTTTTGCGAACTTCACTACCATGCAACCTGATGGATATCCAATATACCGCCACCGTAACACAGGTTACCTCCATTCCTTTGCCCTCTTGCATCATACTAATATCCAATGTCAGCCCTGAAAATTAAACCCTACTAATTGGAGACCATAATCACATCGTGCAGGTATCGCTTACAAAGAGGGCAGGCATGTTCTTGACAACCGCAACATCGTCCCTTACAATCCCTATCTGTCTCGGAAATACAACTGCCATATTAATGCGGAGGTTTGCGCTAGCATTTGCTGCGTGAAATACATACATAAGTACATATACAAAGGTCACAACCGTGCTACTATAGTCATTGGCTCCGACAACGAGATCCAACAATACCTGGACTCTAGATATATTGGCCCTCACGAGGTTGCTTGGAGGCTATTAGGGTACCACATGCATGAGGAAGTTCCTACTGTACAGCGATTGCATGTGCATCTTCCTGGAATGCACGACATTGTATATGACCCCACAGAATCTCCACAGACCATCGCTGAACAGGCCAGAAATGAGATCTCCACACTGACAAAGTTCTTTGCTTGGTATTCTGAAAATGAAAACTCTGAATCGTATACTTACCAGGAATTTCCTGAACATTTCATTTGGGACACAAAGAAATGGACACCTAGGCTGCATGGCTTCACCATAGGACGGATGTACTTTGTCGCCCCTAATTCAGGCGAGCGCTTCTACTTACGCCTACTACTCACTGTAGTTAAAGGGCCCAAATCCTTTGAGGACCTTCGGACAGTCAACGGCCGCTTATGTGACACATTTAAAATGGTGTGTGTGTAGCGAGGCCTCCTTGAAAATGATTTTGAATGGACACAATGCCTACGAGGGCATCCATCTTTAAGACCGGCTACCAGCTCCGAAAGCTTTTCTGTACAATACTCAGTCAGTGCTCACCCGTACGGCCGACCCTATTATGGATGAAATTCTCATTGGATATGTGCAGCATGCACTCTTAACAATGTTTGGAATTGATGAACCCTCCCAGGCACAAATACAAGATTATGGTGTGTTCCTCATCAATGAAATGCTTCTCCTTGAGAGTGGAAAGAGCTTGAACGATTATCCGCCAATGTCCTTCCCATCTAACACTTGGCGACCACTAACAGTGAATAGATTCCTTCTCAAACACCAAATACTACACATACAGGCACTCAGTGAATCGGTGGAAGCCGCTGTCCAACAGCTGAATCCCGAGCAAAGGATCGCATATGATGCCATCATGAATTCTATCCTCCATAACGGAGGTTCAGCCTTCTTCTTGAATGGGGGTGCAGGCACTGACAAGACGTATGTTTATAATACTGCAACCCAAAAATGTAGAAGTCTTGGCTCCACTGTTATCTTTGTTGCCTCCTCCGGTATTGCAGCCCTCCTCCTCAGGGGCGACCGAATAGCACATTCGACATTCTCAATCCCTTTTAATCGATACTTTAATATGCAGTTTCAACAAACAATCCCCACAGGGAGATCTTATGCGACAGGCAAAGCTCATTATCTGGGATGAAGTCCCAATGCAGCATCGCTATTGCATTGAAGCTGTCGACTGAACACTCCATGACATGCTCGATAACCCTGCACTGTTTGGAAGGATTACTGTCATGTTCGGTGGGGATTTCTGCCAAATGCTACCCGTCATACCTAAAGGAACAAAACAACAGATTGTCGGTGCCTGCTTGAGGAGGACACGCATATGGGATGCTATTCAAGTTCTAACCCGAACGACAAATATGCGTTTGGATTTGGCCAACCCTGCAAACATCGAATACACTTCATTCCTCGATAAGGTACGCGTTGCACTCATTATTTACTATAACTCCTTATTTGTCCTATTAACACCAATTATATTTGCGTACCACCTAACAGGTGGGCAGAAACCCGGCCGGGCTGATACAACTCCCTTCGAGCATTGCGAGATTTTCAGAACTCTACCAGCTCCTGTCTTTTGTCTATCCCAACATACATATTGCCTCAACATCCACAACTTCATACCTAACTGAGCGCAGCATACTCGCACCGCACAATGATGAGGTTGCAACCATCAATTCCGCCGCACTTAGGGCCTTCCCTGGACATGAGTACACCTACCTAGCAGCAGACAGCATGTCTGACACTGACGGAGCTAATACGGCAATCAAGAACCGTTATCCTAACGAGTTCCTCAACTCATTGAATCCATCCAGCCTACCTCCTTTTCGGCTGACCCTCAAGGTGGGTTGCCCTATAATGCTATTAAGGAATATTGCCCCAAAACGCGGCCTCTGCAATGGAACTAGAATGATGGTTACAAGGTGCAGCACGCATGTTATTGAGGCTATGATATTAACCGGAGACAGGGCTGGCCAACTGGAATCGCATATCTTTGACACCTTCAAACTCTGAACTACCATTTCAACTGACGAGACATCAGTTTCCTATCCGCCTGGCATATGTAATGACTATAAACAAAGCACAAGGACAATCCATCAACTATGTGGGCGTCGATCTCCGTAATCCTGTATTCAGCCACAGCCAGGCCTATGTCGCATTGTTGAGATGCATGTCAGCTAACAGGCTCGGTCTCCTTCTTCCTATCGACAGCGACGTCTTCATCCAAAACATTGTTTATCCAGAAGTCCTACTATAAGTAAGCTATCTGACCCATTAACTATGCTACTGGAACTGCTACTGTGAAATGTGTGTTATGGCCTCCTCCTTCCTACTGACTTCACCCTGTTTTCTTATTATTGGTTGCAGATTTGTACCATATACCATAATGGTGTTGCTGCATCTTTTCATGACACACTGGGCCTATTCAACCTTCGTTCCTTTGCACTTAGAATGATTCAGCTTCTAATTGTTGCTTCTTATTTCAGTTTCTTACATATGTTTTGTATATGGTTTTGGGATATTATCCATACTCTTCACAAACTATACCGATAGAGGCAATGTTTTCAGCTAAACTTTTATCTGGAATCGATGATTACTTTTTTTTAAAAAATTACAATAGCACTGTTAAATTTTACGACAATACGTGATTTTAACTTTCAGCTTTCCATTCCCACCGTTTGCAGCTTAGTTGCCGAATGAAAATGTGGCTCATGACTTATGAGGTCGGAGATAAAGTAATCTTGAATGCTGGCTCCTTTACAATCTCCTCAATACCATATTTTATATCTTTTAAGTGTATGGTATGTTTTCCTTTCATAACAATCCATTTGTATGTCTGATTGTCTAACCGCCTATACTTTCCACCAAACATTTATAATACCTATATTTACTCCTTCAAGTCGTCTTTAAAATTTTACAACTTTACACCCGTGGTCTGAGGGCACGGGCAATACTCTAATAATTATTTAGAATAGTGCGTAGTATAGATGGAAAAAAAAGTGCTCACCTTGCTTCTAACTTAGCAAAAAATTTCAATTTAGGATGATATAAACATATTAAAATAACAGGTCCATATTTGTATTTATGTTTGCAGATTTAAATCCGACGATTCAGATTAAATATGTCAAAATAACGAATTCGATCAAGACCCATCAAAATATTGGACACACAGCATAGTGCATTTTAAAGATATTAGGGAACATAAATTTGTTCTCCAACTTAGAAGCTGATTTTAGGTATTCCTCAGCCCTTGTTGCTACATCACGAACATAACAAGTCCGCTGCTCAGCAAATTAGTGGGAAACCCCTACTCCTAAAACCCTAGGCTACTAATACTTGGTGTAAAGCTTGAATTTTTTTCGCTCAGTCCTATCCCAAGACCATGTGAGTATAGTTTTGCTTTACACTTCGCGTTCTCGATCTGGGTTTGTAATTCAGGTCATTGGTTACCGTTTCTGTAACGAACCGAATTTTCACTCCTTGAGCAAAATGGTCCGTTATGGCAGTGAAGTCCACGGCCTCACCCGAGCCCTTAATTTAATTAATAAAAGGGTTCCAAAACACGAGATTGAGTCATCCCACAATTGCACCTTGACCAATACTTCTTGCTCGTGACCCATGTCTTCTTGTTTAAGCCTGCAAATTCCATAAATATAATGGTGGTGAGCTTCCTCCGAAGCTCAGTAGGATTTAACGTTCGAAGTACGCAACCCGCACTTAATTAAACTAAGCCTAAATACAAGAATAAATAAGCACGAATTCTTATTGCCCTAACCTATAGGCCCACTTTCCTTTCTTGTATTTTCTTACGTCCGATTGGTCCGCTTCTCAGCCCAATGGATAGCACGTCCGTGACAGGAGGGTGGTGACCTCCTGCGGCCCGATTGGGAACCTTTCTTGCGGCCCACTAGGCCCTATATGGTCACGGACCAGCCCAGTTAGCCGTAAATTTATTCGGCCCATTACCATTTAAATTTTTAGAGACTAAATTACGCTCTAACTTCACTAAGCCACTACCAAAGAATATCAACCAAGTATCGGCCCGTTCACTTGCAACCTGCTTCGGAGAGTCTTCGTCTCCGGGAGAAGGGCTGCCACTGGATATCATATCTCCGGTGAACACAGAACAGGGCATCACAACATTTCAATTCCGGCTCATCAGCCCAGCACATAACCCGTGCCTGCGCCCCGCGACAACAAAACGGCACCTCAGCCCAGAAGCGCGCGGCCACGATAGACGACCGTCCCGTATCCGGTAACGGTTTTCCGGCAGCACACAGCCGCCACGGGAAAGGTTTTGCCCAAGGCACCTCAGCCAGAAGCTCGCCTCTCCCCGTCGCCACCTCAGGCGACGCCCACTCCACGACCACCGCCGCTGCGGGTCGTCGGCTGGACACACAGTCCATATAGCCATCTCCATCTCCTCGTCAGAACAGTCCCGCGCACGCAGCGCCTGCTCTCCCATCACCTGCTCCGCTCAACCGACCACCCCTCCGCGCCTGCTCCCCCATCACCTGCTCCCCCTTCTGCCGCTCCGGACAGATCACGGTGGCCGAACTCTCACAGTCCCGACCACCCTATCACCACTTCGTAGATCCAAAATCGAAAACAACACACAGCGTAAACACAAGCCAAACACAGCACAACCGCACACGGACATAGATTCACAACCAGAAACACAGATCTCAACAGACAAATTCCCACAGTTCATACCCTAGACCGAATCAGACTCTCCTATACGACATTTCGAAACCACCTACCCGGCCGTTACTCTTCTCCTTGAGCTTCAGATCCCGATCCCGTCGTCCTTGCTCCCCGCCTCCGTCGTCGGCGTGAGTATACACTGCAAATGAAGATGGAGGTCACCTGTTAAGGTTACCCATTATAGGCAAAGGGTTTCACTGTGTGGAAATGGGGAACTGGACTTAGGCTGGCTATTCAGCCCAAGGAGATAAATTTTTCCATGATGATGTATTTGCGCTTTGCGGCCCAATTTATTAAAAAAATAAAAAATCTCATACCTCACCCCTGCCACATTGGTCCAAATCTCCAAACATTTCCAAACCATGACAAAGCACCAGAACACATACTCCTCCTGCTTGACATGTTGATTATATCATACAAGCTTGTTGTCTCAATACTTCACCTGCTGCTATCTATTTAATCAACAGCAATGGATCCAACGATCCTCAAATGTACAATCAAGCTGTCAAGCATTCAAAATGGCATGAGGTAATGCAAGCTGAGTTAAAGGCTTTATATGATAATGATACATGGATTTTGGGAAAATTGCCACCCAGTAAACATTTGATTGGATATAAATGGGTTTTCAAAACTAGGCTGAACCCCAGTGGATCTGTTTCTAGGCACAAGGCTTGCCTAGTTGCTAAAGAGTATAATCAAATAAAATGGCTTGATTATAACGAAAACTTCTCTCCTGTAGCTAAGCATACTGCCATGTGTGTCTTGTTAGCAATAGCAGTTTCTTGTGGCTGGATGATTTCACAAATGGATATTAACAATGCCTTTCTGCATGGCCGCCTAGATGAAGAGGTTTTTTTGAGTTTGCCTCTTGGTTACACAGGTGCTAAAGCTGATGATGGTTGTATTTTGAAGAAATCTATATATGGATTGAAACAATCCTCTCGCCAATGGAACAAAGCACTCACGGATAGTTTTATCTCATATGGCTTCACACAATCTACCTCTGATCACTGCTTATTCACACTTCAACGTGGCAACAGCTTTACATCCCTGCTGATCTATGTAGCGTTATCTTACTAACAGGAGATTCCTTGAATGAGTTTGACTCGGTGAAACATTTTCTTGATGATAGCTTCAACCTCAAGGACCTTGGAGCCGCTAATTACTATTTCGGTCTTGAGCTAATACAGTGGTCTTCTGGTCTATATGTCACCCAACAGAAATATATTCGTGACATCGCCTCAGAATCCAACTTGCAGGACAATAAACCAGAAACCACTCCTCTGCCACCTAGAATGAAGTTAACTCTGAAGGATCCTTCTGAGTTGCTACTCAATCCTTCTACATACAGAGGATTCCTCTATAGACTTTTATATCTTAGCTTCAATAGGCCAGATATATGCTATGTCGTGCAACATTTAAGCCAATCCATGCATCGACCTCGTCAAGCTCATTGGCAAGCAGCTCTCCACATTGTTAGACATCTCAGTGGCTGCCCACATTTGGGCATATTCAGCAATAACAGCTCATCCTTCAAGCCTTTTTTGACGCAAACTGAAGATCTTGCCCCGATACTCACAGATCACTCACTAGATATCTTGTCAAGTTGGGCGATGCCACCATATCCTAGAAAACCAATAAACAATCCGTTGTCTCACGATCGTCTGTCGAAGTAGAATATAGAAGCCTTGCAGCTACTGTATGTGAACTTAAATGAATTTCATATCTTCTCTCCAATCTCCACGTTCCCATTTCATTGCCTATACATCTGCATTGCATCTCACCGCTAATCCAATTTTCCATAAGCGGACAAAGCATGTTGAATTAGACTATCATTTGATGCATGATGAGTATGAAAAGGGATTCCTTTTTCCCTCATACATTCCTACTGCACACCAACCTGCAGACATGTTTACTAAGGCACTCCTTTTGCCGGCCTTCTCACATTTAATGGACAAGATGGGTTTAGGTTTGTCACTTGCACTTCCATCTTGCAGTGGACTGTTGAAATTGCAACTACTGATGAAGTTGATTCTGGTAGCAAGACGAACATTGGGAAGAAATGGCGTGGCTGAACAAATTGTGTTTCTTTGTTTTATTAGTTTTATTCGATTGGATTAATTTGTTCATAAAAGAGAAGGCCATTGGGTCAATTTTAATCTGTATATAATTATATATACTTCCTCCAATGTGAAAATTAGGTTAATGGGAAAGTTGCGGCCAAAAGTTTGAACTCTCATCTCCGTTACCTTTCCCAACTACTTCATTACACTAGTCATAAACTCAACGGTACATCCTAACATTCTGTTTCCATGGACATTTTTCCAAACCAAAACTACTTTCGTTAGTTTTAAGAACGGTTCTTGCTATCAAGGTTACTCTAAGCACTCCTAAATGATTACAAGCTCTGGGAATGTATTGAGACGAGAACTACGCAGCGGAAAACATACCTGAATCCATTACTGTAGA
>JAOYMZ010004980.1:0-23355 GCA_025802335.1 Pinguicula primuliflora | reverse complement strand
TAGTTCCTGATTCATTCGATGTGGACTCGTGGGCCAAAGGTCGACCTGATGCTCAACTTGAGCAAAGGAGTGAAATTCAGGGTCCAGAACGCACTACAAAAATTATACTCACATCAGCAAAAGCATATGGAATCTCAAATAAGCTTGGCCTCATAGGCCTTTGCTATGGAGGTGGCAGAGATATAGACGTTCTTGCACAAGTTTCGGGTTCACTCTTCGTCTGTGGGAGCACCTTCCAAAGTAGAGATATAGAGCCATCTGTTGTAAGTAATGTGCAGGTACGCACCTCTACCCATGATCCGTTGAGTTCAAATAGAGTTTTTGTATAGGAAAAGCCATGGAATGAAGAAATAAAGATGGTGGTCCTCTGCATCAAACAGCAGGTAATGCATTACATGATTTTTAATAACTCTACTCGTAGGTTCGCTCATTCTCAACTTTAGTTAGCCTACAAACATTAGGTTTGAGTCTTAGCGAAATATGTAATAATTGGATCTTGATGACCCTAGGACTATATAGGTATTTGCTCCTTAACTTTTGTACGAACATTTTGGGCTTGGTAGTAGCTCATCTATCATTAACATATAACTCCGTCCGAAATCAAAGGACAGGTTTTAACTAAAAAAAAGTATAAATTTGACAATAACTTATAAATTCAAGTTAACTTCTATAAATTAGTCAATAAAGGGTTGGCCTAATGATTCTAAGAGTGATAATTGCACTCAAAGATTATGGGTTCAAATCCCCTCAGCGACATGAGCCTGTTACTAGGGCATTGGGTATAGCTACCTTAGTAGGTTTCCCTACGTTATCAACAAAAAAACTTCTATAAATTATAAGTTATATTTTATTTTGTTTTTGAATGTATGTAGCCTTCCTGCAATGCATCAATGACAATGGGGTAGGTTAATTTTTTTAGGTAAGCAATATATTTTGTATTAACAAAAATATATTGAAGGTAATCATGTTAACTGCTTTACCTAATCGGTAATACTATGGGGAAATAGACAGTTGCACAAATCTGGTAATAGGTTTACTGCAACTACATTTTGAAAAATCTGTTGTGAAGGTAGGAGCATTCATAATATACTTTTGATTCTTTGTTGAATCATTGTCATTTATAAGTATATTTATTTATGTCTATAGTTGTCTCTTCTCCTATAAGCTCCTCCCATCATCATTTAATTTTTTAAGCAAATCATCATCTCATGTAATGTTTACAAGTGTGAGTGCTTGCCCATACATCATATCATGCATATAATTTCTTGTTTCCATGGTTTTTTTATAGGTTAGAGTTTTATTTATCAGAAAATTATGTACAATATCGCATTTTTGCGGATTCCCATACATCTAACAATTTCGATAGTCTCTAATCATCTATATTACAATTTTCTTGATCCCGGAGTTCCATTTGGACTAGCATATCCAGGTGATCCTCTGTTAGATCAACCCCAAGTGCTTGCGCCATGAGTATAGTTTCCTGTGCTTCTTCTAGTAGACTGGCCCAGCTTTACAGTGGCCCGAGCGTGGAGTTTCGGCCATTTGCACTTTTGATGTTTGAGCTTTCCGCTTGTTCTCGCGCATCTTTTCTATTCGCCATCCTCGACATTCTTGCACCTTCAACTTACACGTGTAATTCGCGAACATGCTTTTGTTGCAATCCACTGTTCTTAAGGGGATGGGTTTACTGAAACCCCTGCATTCTGGATGGCCCACGTTGGTTTTATTCTTCATGTTTCTGATTGTCCGGCTCATAGCCCGATTTGGTGGTGCTTCTTTTTCCTTTGATCTGAATTCAATTGTGGCTGGACATTGATCTTGTCGGTTGGAAGCCCAATTTCAGTGGCCTCATTGCATATATCCTGGTGTACCAATTCTGGATCCCGCATTTTCAGTCTTCCTCCCCTTCCCAATTCCCAATCCTGCGTCTTCAGTCATCCACCCCTTCTCACCATTCTCCCCTTAGTTTGACCGTTTGCCATTAATGCTCCAGCTTACTCTACCGCGTGCACGTTCAATTCACCGTCTTGGGATTCTACTTCATTAATTTCCACCATCAATTTCTCTTGGGATTTCACGCAGCTCTGCTCAGGGTCCAAGGGTGCATTAAATTTTGAAGCGGGTACCTGCTCCGATTGATGGTTGCTGGGGTCTCCTTGGTTTTCGGTGAGTTTGTGATACCTTGGACTGCTAGCGCCCTGTTGGTCTTGTCTCGGTTTTTTGTTGTTCTGCTGTCACCGAACATCAACAAAAGCATATGGAATCTTCAATAAGCTTGGCCTCATAGGCCTTTGCTATGGAGGTGGCAGAGATATAGACGTTCTTGCACAAGTTCCGGGTTCACTCTTCGTCTGTGGGAGCTCCTTCCACAATAGAGATGTAGAGCCATCTGTTGTGAGCAATGTGCAGGTACGCACCTCTACCCATGATCCGTTGGGTTCAAACAGTGCTTTTGTAGAGGAAAAGACCTGGAATGAAGAAATAATGATGGTGGTCCTCTACATCAAACCGCAGGTAATGCATTACATGATTTTTACTAACTCTACTCGCAGGTTTGCTCATTCTCTACTTTAGTTAGCCTACAAACATTAGGTTTGAATCTTAGCGAAATATGTAATTATTGGATCTTGATGGCCCTAGGACTATATAGGTATTCGCTCCTTAACTTTTGTACGAACATTTTGGGCTTGGCAGTAGCTCATCTATCATTAACGCGTAACCCCGTCCGAAATCAGAGGATGAGTTTTAACTAAAAAAGTATAAATTTGACAGTAACTTATAAATTCAAGTTAACTTCTATAAATTAGTCAATAAAGGGTTGGCCTAGTGATTTTAAGAGTGATAATTGCACTCAAAGGTTATGGGTTTAAATTTCCTCAGCGACATGAGCCTGTTACTAGGGCGTTGGGTATACCTACCTTAGTAGAGTTTCCTACGTTATCAACAAAAAAAACTTCAATAAATTATAAGTTATATTTTGTTTTGTATTTGAATGTATGTAGCCTTCCTGCAATGCATCAATGACAATGGGGTAGGTTATTTTTTTTAGGTAAGCAATATATTTTGTATTAACGAAAATATATTGAAGGTAATCATGTTAGCTGCTTTACCTAATCGGTAATACTATGGGGAAATAGTCAGTTGCACAAATCTGGTAATAGGTTTACTGCAACTACATTTTGAAAAATCCGTTGTGAAGGTAGGAGCATTCATAATATACTTTTGATTCTTTGTTGAATCATTGTCATCTATAAGTATATTTATTTATGCCTATAGTTGTCTCCTCCTGTGAGCTCCTCCCATCATCATTTAATTTTTTAAGCAAATCATCATCTCATGTAATGTTTACAAGTGTGAGTGCATGCTCACACATCATATCATGCATATAATTTCATATTTCCATGATTTTTTTATAGGTAAGAGTTTTTATCAGAAAATTATGTACAATATCGCAATTTTTGCGAATTCTCGCACATCTAACAATTTCAATAGTCTCTGATCATCTATATTGAAATTTTCTTGATCCCGGAGTTCCATTTGGACCAGCATATCCAGGTGATCCTCTGATAGATCAACCCCAAGTGCTTGCGCCATGAGTATAGTTTCCCGTGCTTCCTCTAGTAGACTGGTCGCAGCTTCACTGTGGCCTGAGCATGGAGTTTCGGCCATTTGCACTTTTGATGTTTGAGCTTTCCGCCTGTTCTCGCGCATCTTTTCTATTCACCATCCTCGACATTCTTGCGCCTTCAACTTACGTGTGTAATTCATGAGCGTGCTTTCGTTGCAATCCGCTATTCTTAAGGGGATGGGTTTACTGAAACCCCTGCATTCTGGATGGCCCATGTTGGTTTTATTCTTCACGTTTCTGACTGTCCGACTCACAGCCCGATCTGGTGGTGCTTCTTTTTCCTTTGATCTGAATTCAATTGTGGCTAGGTCTTGATCTGTGTCTGCTGGAAGCCCAATTTCAGTGGCCTCATTGCATATATCCTGGTGTACCAATTCTGGATTTAGCATTTCCGGTCTTCCTCCCCTTCCCAATTCCTAATCCTGCTTCTTCAGTCTTCCTCCCCTTCTCACCATTCTCTTCTCAGTTTGATCGTCCTCCATTAATGCTCCAGCTTGCTCTATCACGTGCACGTTCAATTCACCGTCTTGGGATTTTGCTTCATTAATTTCCACCAGCAATTTCTCCTGGGACTTCACGCAGCTCTGCTCAGGGTTCAAGGGTGCATTAAATTTTGAACCGGCTACCTGCTCCGGTTGAAGGTCGCCAGAGCTCTCCTTGGTTTTTGGTGAGTTTCTGATACCTTGGACCGCTAGCGTCCTGTTGGTCTGGTCTCAGTTTTTTGTTGTTCTGCTGTCACCGAACACTAGCTTGGAAACTTGGGATCCTCCTCCATTGCTTGGAGATTCTCATTTTGTGTAGGGGAAATTGGATGGTTATTGTTTGTAGCATCTAGATCCATCATATGTTCTCCCTCCCTAGTATTTACTTCTTTTGCGAAAGTTCTTGTTCTTGCTTTATTTGGCATGAGCTCTGGCAAATCTCCTTGTTTGCGGTTCTGCCATATTTCTCTCAAATTATGTTATAGGCGATTTGAAGGCTTTTTGCCCCTTACCACAGTTCCCTTAATTTCCTCCTCAAGGAGTATGTTGAACAATTCATCCCCAGTATCTATTTTGAGTTTTGAGCATATGCCGTTGTTGGAAGTTGTCAAGACTAAGACTCTTGCAAATTGCATTTCGATTTTCTGCAGGTTTGATCGTCGATCTTCATCACTGTGCCTAGCTAAGCTACTACCTCTTGAATAAAGTCTTCACACCAGCAATGCAAAGGCGTGCCGCAGATTCGTATCCACACAGGGCGTACTAATTTGCCATTCATCAGCTTCCAGGGCCGAAGATTGTATAGGTGCAGTAGCTGTGTGGTTGATTCATCATTGATCAACTTCAACTTGTCTTCCGGATGTGCAAGTCTAATTAAGATTTCCCCTCCCTCCAGCATCACTGCTTTGCTGCCAATATAAGAGTGCTCCTCCTATGTTTTTTCAAGCATAGAAAGGTCGAGAGTGATGGAAGGCAACCCTACTAAGCAGCTTTCCAACCAGGTTATTTTTTCTGATGAAGGGGAATATTTGATCGTGCGTATATTTCTCTCTTCCTCATGCCCTATCAAATTGCTTTCTGGGGACTTCTGGTAGAGTGACCCTGCTGGTATACAGATCCATGGCATATATCTACTTTTCCAGGGCTCACCTCTCCCGGTTGTCAAGCGAGGTTCACATAAGCTTGCAGGTATCCATCTTCGTCCCGTTAAGTTTATTGATCAGTACCTGCAAGTTTGTAGATTTTTCAAACCTGATGAACCCATACGTCTTGCCTCGGTAAACCATTCTCGGGTGGGTGTAGACATCTCTTAGTGAGCCATATTGTTCAAAAAAATTCCGGAGATCCCCTGTTGACCAAGCTGGGGGAAGTTCGCGATGTAGACAGAAACTAAATTGGCCCAGAGTTGTTCAATGGCAGGGGCAGTTTCCTAGCTGGTTTGCCCATCATCACCTCCCTGTAGCTTCTCATTGTTTCCCAGGGGGTTGAGGTTGTGCATCTCCACATTTTACAGCTAGTTGAGTTGTAGAGGCCGATGCCAAGGATATCACGGACGATGCTGTGGTCATAAGCTAGTTGGAAGGGATATTTTATGGTAAAATGCACACCCATATTGGCACCGCTATTCAAATATTCCATGATTAGGCATGGCTGGCACCGAACATTTGAAGTCAAGTGCACTAATGATAAAATTAAAACATCGGACATTTGAAATTTGGTGTTAATTGTTATTGGGATTTAGAAGAACAGTGGTTGACACTAGTTTTTGGAACGATGAGGGCTAAATAAAAAAAATAACCAGCAGCGGTAACCGAATCACAAATTTGCCCATGTCTCTGATCGGAAAGGAATGTCTGGTGTCCCACCCGAGACCTCACTAAAAATCTTGCCGTAATGTTCTGTAATTGCCATAATGTTCTGTGATAGCGGGAAAGGGAATAACAACAATGGGCATGGCTAGAAGGGCACCGACGCCGGCAGTAATTAGCCGAAAGGGGCTCCAAATCCACAGCTTCAGCAGATGATGGGGTTTCAAGATCTGAAGATGCCCGCCAACAACAAGGGGCCTAATCAAAATAAGAACCAGAATCAGAAATCTGTGAAATTTGACTTGCCGGAGGATGATGATGATATGAGCGATGATGAGTTAAACGATTACGATGATGAGGATGATGACTATGATGAGTTTTATGACGAACATCTGGACTACCTGTTTGAAGGAGGATGTGTTCGCCTGCACGAAGGTGATGGGGAGCGATGTCGGCGGCGCTGCTGCTGGTGCAGGTTGAAACATTTGAGCTGTGAATCATCAATTGGGTTCTGCTTTCCATTGAAACAAAAATCTTCCGAACGATTTTGCTTGTGATGATGTTCTGGAACTGGGTACCAATTTTGCTTGTGAAGATGAAGATGATGGACGGAGGATTGAAGAAGATTTATATCCCGGTCTTCTGAAGACCGGGATGTGCTAATCTGATATTAAGAATCTTAATGACTTCTTAATGATGCTAGGTATTTGGAAGACCGGTACCTTTGTATACTGGTCTTTGAAAGATCGGTGCGTGAAATTTTCAAAAATAGGCAGCTATTTTGTGGCAGATACAAAAATTTTCCATTGAGGTTGTGCATCTCCACATTTTACAGCTAGTTGAGTTCTAAAGGCCGACGCCAAAGATATCACGATGGTGTTGTGGTCATAAGCTAGTTGGAAGGGATATTTTATGGTAAAATGCACACCCATATTGGCACCGCTATTCCAATATTCTATGATTAGGCATGGCAGGCACCGAACATTTGAAGTCCAGTGCACTAATGATAAAATTAAAACATCGGACATTCGAAAAGTTGGTGTTAATTATTATTGGTATTTGGAAGAACAGTGCTTGGCACTAGTTTTTGAAACGTGAGGGTTAAATAACAAAAAAAATAACCAGCAGCGGTAACCGAACCACAAATTTGCCTCTCTGATCGGAAAGGAATGTGGTGACCTCACTAAAAATCTTGCTGTAATGTTCTGTGATTTTCTTAAAAATCTTTATCAGATCTGTGCTCCAATCCGAGTAGATGAATCAAGCCGAACAGCCCTGTGAGTGTGAACCCGAGTTCTCTTTGTATCCCTGAATTTCTTATGGAAACTAGAAGTATTCTTGTCCCCATATTGTATCCAAGTCACTCGAAAGTCTTTTGATTTGAGTACTTCATCCTGGACGAGTGTCAGTTCCGTTTCTTTTCTTAAGTTCAGCGTCCTCTGAACCCATTCTTCAACTTCCCTTGATTCCACATTGAAGATTCATGAATGGAGCCAAACTGATTTCATTATGGACGCATTCACTGAACCAGTTCTCCTCATCTAGACTCTTCCGACAGAGGCCCGTGTTCTCCGGAAAAAGTTCTGCCTCACATTTTTTGTAAGGTATTTGTATTCCATGAACTGTGTATTTACAAATTTACAAAGTGTTTTGGGACCTTTGGCTTATCTCATGATTTCATACATAATAATGGTTCTCTTATCCATTCTGCTAGCCCAAACTCAAGGCCCAACTGACCATGAACTCTTAGAATGATCCACAGACACACTTGTATATCCTCCACCGCTCTTAGAATGTTTGGAGGTTCTAGTTGAAAAATGGCGCAATTCCTCATTTTCCAGATAGTCCAGAAAGTAATCTGCCAAAATAGAGGCCACACACTTCGAAACCGGTAGTTATACTACCCTCCGTGAGGAATAGAAATAAATTGTAAGAGATCGTCCACTATGCACATTGGAGCTTGCAACCAGGAGAAACAGGATTCCCAAACACACTTGGAAACTGGGCAGTGAAGCATCAGGTGAGGCACCGATTCATGTTCGATTTGACACAACGAGCAAGTGATTGTGGTTGAAGATATTCCTCTCCGGAGAAGGTTATCCACCGTCGGAATCCTGTTTTGAAGGGCTCTCCAGTAAAATGCGCCAATTTTTGAAGGTACGATTCTGTTCCAAATCCTGCCCAATCCTTCATATAATTCGCTGGGATCCCATTCTGTTGACATAAGGTCATTGTAAATCTCCGACGTAGTGTAATTCTGAGAGCTCCATTGCCAGGCATCTGGGTCCGCAGTTCTTTGAGGGGCACTGTTCAATGCTTGTAGAAGGGCTTGCAGCTGCACATATTCGACACCAGAACACTGATGATCCTAGTTCCAGTGCCATCTCCAGACTCCCCAGGTATAATCGTAAAACCCTTTCTCAGTTATGATAACAGTTTTATCAGTGGCATTCATGTAGAGGTCAGGGTAAACTACGCAGAAAGCTTTACCATTCAACCAGTTATCCTGCCAGAATAAGGTCATGTCCCCCCTTCCAATTTTCTTCTCCAATCGTGCTTTGAACCAGTCTGTATTTAGCACAAATTTGGATAGGTCTTTCCACCAGGCTGACTGGTATCTGTTTCTTTGTGTATTAGGAATGAGATAGAGACATATAGAGATTGTATGACTTCCTGCCATAGGTATTCAGTGTTTGTTAAAAGCCTGAACCCCCATTTGCCCAGGAGAGATAAATTGAAGTGCTTCAGAGACTTGAAACCGAGCCCTCCTTTTTTCTTAGGGTAGCATAGTTTCCTCCAACTGATCCAACTGATTTTTCTTGAGCCCGTAGAAGTCTTCCTCCATAGAAACTTACTCAAGATACTATCCATTCTTTTCAAAACAATAGCTGGCGCCTTGTACAGGGACAGATAATATAGGGGTATGGATGATAGGACTGATCTGATCAGGGTTATATGTCCACCTTCAGAAATATACCGCTTCTCCCAACCTTTCAATCTGCTGGATAATGCTTCAATGACAGGATTCCAAGAGCTTACAAGTCTAGGATTTATCCCCACCTGAATCCCCAAATATTTGAAGGGGATTGAGCTGGTTTTGCAGTGCAGAATTTCAGTGTGCCAGCCACTTCTGCCTCAGTTAGGTTTATAGACATCAAGCTACTTTTTTAGAAGTTAACCTTGAGTCCAGATACCAGCTCAAAGATCCGAAGGACTCTTCTGATGGTTAGTATATCTGATGTAGAACCATTGCCAAAAATTATAGTATCATCCGCGAACTGCTGATGTGTGACCCTTATCTCATCCGCCCCAGCCTTATAGCCAACTAATAAGCCCAAATCAACAGCTCTTGAGATTAATTCATGAAGACCTTCAGCCGCAATAGCATAAAGCAAAGGGGACAAAGAGTCACCTTGCCTCAGCCCTCTATGCATCTTAAATTCCCCACAAGAACTTCCATTCACCAATATAGACATATAGGCTGTCTCCACACAGCTTTTTATCCAAAACAACCATTTCTCGCAGAAACCTTTAGCCTCCATGATTGTCCAAAGGTATTTCCAATTTACACTATCAAAAGCTTTTTGGAAATCAACCTTGAAAATAGAACATTCTTTCTTCTTGGATTTAGCCTCATGTAGGATTTCATTTGTAAGTAGGACACTATCCATTATGAATCTGTTATGAATAAATCCAATCTGCTGGGGGGATATAATTCTGGGAAGACCTTTCCTGAGCCTTAGTGACAGAACCTTTGACAGTAGTTTATAGATGAAGCTCACCATAGAAATTGGTCGGAAGTCAGATATAGAGCTTGGATTCGAACACTTAGGAGCTAAAGCCACCATGGTTGCATGCAGGCCCTTAGTTAGTTTTCCGGCCACCCAGAAGTCATCAAAAAACTCCAGAATGTCTGCTTTGAATAATGACCAGAAATGCTTCAAAAATCTGTAACTGAATCCGTCAGGGCCCGGGCTTTTCCCGCTACCACACAGCTTCATAGCTTCCAGAACTTCCTGCTCAGTAAATTGAACTATAAGAGCCTCATTTTCTTCATCTGAAACTGTACTGGTTAGATTCCAATTCATAGAAGGCCTAGGCAGAGATTCTTCAGAATAATGTTGCTTGAAGCTTTCATGAATGAAGTCTTTCACTACATTGACATTAGAGTTCCAGCTTCCATCAATTTGTATGCCCCTTATAGAGTTATGTGACCTATTTTTCTGAATGCAAGCATGGAAGAATTTCGTGTTGCCATCTCCTTCCTTAATCCATTTATTTCTAGACTTTTGGAATAATAGGGTGTCCAGCATACAATTTAATTTCTTCAACTCCACTTCTGCCTCATGTCTTCTAGCTTGATCAGATTCATTTAGGGGAGCTGTCTCCATTTGAATATCCAAAGCAGATATCATTGCTGTTGCTTCTTTAGTCTGCTGATTAAGGTCACCGAATACTTCTTTATTCAAGTCCTCAATTTCTCCTTCAGCTGTTTGAATTTCTGCAATAGAATGAAGCCTTTGGAACCAGTGGCTGAAGTTTGAGACCAAGCTTCTTTCACAAAAACCTCAAAATCCTTATGCTGGAACCAAGCATCAAGGACCTTAAACGGTTTTGGCCCCCAGTTTTTTATCTCATTTATCAGCAGCAACGGGCAGTGGTCTGATGATTGCCTGTCACCAGCCATTTGCAAAGATTGAGGACATAGATTAAGCCACTGATCAGATACTAGGAATCTATCAATTCTACTGGCACTTTGTCCTCCAAGATGATAATTGGTATAGCTTCTAGATTGAAGCTGAAGATCAACCAGCCCAGTTGCCTCAATGAATTCATTGAATTCAGCTACCTCACTGATTATAGGTTGAGAGGCTCCCATTCTCTCCTCAGGACTCCGAATAGCATTAAAATTGCCACAGATTATCCATGTAGCATCAGGTTCCAGCTGCAGTCTTCCCAAAATAGACTGCCAGAGAGTTCTTTTACCCTCAATAGTGCATGGAGAATATACATTCAAAATTTTCATATAAGTAGGCTCGTCTCCTGTTAACCATTCTCCAGATATTTCCAACAAGTTCCTGTTTTTCCAGGAGCTAGTAACTGAGAAAGAGTCCTTTTGCCAAGCACAAAGTAGGCCACCAGATAACCCCCTAGAAGGTTGGAATTCAAAATCAAAATCTCCACTTCTCCATAATCTCCCCACTGCTTGTCTAGATATACTCCTCATCTTAGTTTCTTGTAGGCACAGAAACTTGATATTATACTTGCTTACCACCTCTCTTACTTCACGTTTTTTATGGCCACCACCGAGGCCTCGGATATTGTAATTAAGAATCTGCATTGAGAACTTGTTTATCCCCCAGTGAGATCAACCACAGAGCTACTCATTGTTCTCCTTATCCCTTATTTCCATGTTTACCAGTGCTTCTAGATGATCGTCCTTGGCTTCAACTCACAGTCTGTGAGGTAACTGCAGTGTAGACTGCACTTCATTTATGGCATTATCTGGTGTTTCAGCAACAGATTCAGAGTTGAGTTGAGATTCAGAGTCCAGATCAGCTCCTCTCAACATTCTAGCTTTCTCAGCCTGTCTAATCTCCATACGCTTTCTCTGAGTATCTCGTGCTTCTACTAATCTCATTAACTTAGATAATGAGCCCGAACCAACCGATAGAGCTTTGTGGGCCGATGATTTGCATGGCCTGAGGCCCAATTTCGAAGTTGAGGGAATCTTAGAATTTAAAGTGTCTAACAGTCTGGCTGAACTTGAAATAGAATCACATTCATTGCAGGCTCTCAGGGATGGCAGATTTTGCGGTGGGTAGTTTAAGTCAACATTCAAATTTTCCCCCTTTTCGTGATTCAGCGCGTCACACGCTGACCGAAACAGCCTCATTAATACCGACCCATCACCTTCCATTTGAATTTCCGGAATTGGCACTGCCAGCGATTTCACCGGAGAGTTGGCCGGAGATGGTGAATCTCCGAGATGAGTAGAAAATTCGGCAGGATTCTTACTTGACGGTAGAAGTATTCCCAACAAATCATCATCCACAATCTCGTCCAAAACCTCGACTTCATAGCATCTAGAATCAACTACAATGTTCTTAATTCCATCCAACCTTTTTCTAGTAGATGTAAGTATCTGCAATCGAACCCAGAGTAGGTTTTTATGATGCAAAGTATTGTCGTCAATTGCTTGAGCATGGCCAAACTGAGAACCTATTCAATTGAGACTTCTTTCATTCCAGCAGACAAAAGGGACCCCTTTGATCCTAATCCAGACTTTCCGGAGCAAGATTTCAGCATCTGGCTCCCATTGTTTAGCACTATAGAATAGGAGATTTTGTTGCTGATTGCCCAAATCCAGTAATCTCACTTTTTGGTCCTTGCTCAAGCCTCTAATCAAGGCCTTATCCCCCACTATGAGATCCAAAGAAAAACCAGAAAAGCCAGATAACTTCATTTTATGTTCTATTTCCTGTGTATCCCCATCTTTCAACTCCACCACAATTGCATCTTCCACCCAGGAACGATCTTCCGGTTTGGTCTGAAGTTCTTTCCTGTCATCAAGTGAGGCTTTAGGTATAGGGAGGCCCTTCTGGTCGACAGTGTCAGCATACGAGGTTGTAGTACGCAAAGAAGGTTGTATAACCCTCTGCGTGTTCTGATCAACAGTCTGCACTTTTTCTTTCAACTTTTCTTGTTGTGGCTTATCCCCAGGTTTAAATCTAGAAACATTAACCTGTAATTTGAAGCCTGCTAATACTCTCTTGTTCAATTGTTCCACCAATGCCGCAGGGTCTGATTTGCCTTCATAGCGGGCAAATCCAAATCTCTTACCGTTGAGGGCCAAGACGATTAGAGATAAATATGTCAAAGATGTTGCCATGCTCTTTGAATATTCCAGCCAGCCTCCTTACATCCCAGCTCGGTGGAAAGTTGGTGACGTATAGTGAGATTAGATTGTTCCTCATCTCCCTGATCCTGTCGAAATGATGCACAGCCTTCCCCTTTGCAGACCAGGTTTGGCAACGCATGACAGGGCCTAGTCGCTCACGAACAGTTTTCCTCCTGGTAACCATAGTCCACGGCTCACCATCTTCATCAGCTTTGGAACCTGATGACTGACCTCCTTCATGCTGGACAACGATTACTTGCTCACCATCCAGCTGGATCTTGCTTGATTCAATGGCTCCATGCTCACCAGCTAGTTCTCTTTCGGCTAGTTCTCCTTCAGCTGCCATCCCCCCTCGCCTTTTTGTCTCACTCACTCAACGCGGTCCGTATAAGATTGATTTATGATTTTGCCGGCTATCTAAGGCGGAATAAATTTTCCTATTTGCTTGTTTTTACATGATCACCACAAGCACCTATTTATAAAATTAATACAAAAATAAAAGCACATATTTAATAAGCACGGGTCTGATTCGGGATGGATCCAGGACCCCAAGCCCAGACAACGGACCTGCTCTAATGTCGGAGCAAGCAAGGAAGCAACCTATCTGGTAGGTCCCCTTTTTATGATGTATTAAAGAGAGCAGGACAAAAAAAATCCAACATTTCAACTCAAGCAATTTCCGGAAGTCCAACATTTCAACTCAAGAATATTAGCATCACCAGCTGCGGAAGGAGAACGGAAATTGCTTGAGTTATACAATAGATAAAACTCACATCTCCTCAGCTAAATTTAAAGGTACCAATATTTCTCAAAGATAAAACATGACGTTTTTTTGCCTGTATGGTTGATTATACAACGAACATGTCAAGCACGAGAACATGAACCATGGTCTATGGATACACCCAAATACCAACTGCTGCCTCGAAAAGATCAAACCAATGCAACTAATGATTAGAAAATAATCAATCATAACTCGCATTCAAGAACTTCAACAGCTCATTCCGATTGTTCTCGGCCAGCTTGTCCTCCTTCGTTTTCTCGAGCTTCAATTGTATCTACCTCAGAAGGAATGACAGATAGCAAATTATGAGAGCTTATACATATCCGATACTAACATACTAGAATTGTCATGTAGAATCTGCTATCTTTCCCTCCCAACACATCCGAAAAGGTCCACACCAGCATTGATTCCGGAACATGAACACGAATATGTATCTATAAGCATTGAGGACGGGAAAGATTGAGCGATACCTTCTTCCCAGACACTGCACTGCGACGAGCACCATCATCTTTGTCCCTTCCCAAGAACTAGATGTAATATAAAGCATATTAGCAACCTAATCAACGGCCAATGCCCGAACTACCTACTGTTATACTACCTCCATTAGGGTAGAAATTTTAGATGAAGATAGGGCTCAAACCTTAGAGAGCTGCACAGGGCCACTACTCTCATCCTGCTGCTTCTGTATGTGGCTCACATTGGCAGGTTCAGACCAAACCACAAGCATCGGGGCAAATCAATCAAGAACCCAAAGACACCGGCTCCAATTTCGAAGAGCCATATGAAAAAGGCAGAAAGTATTGTAAGAACTTCATATAAAAGAATAAGATTAAAACAGCTAACATAAGTCACCAAAAGTCCAAGCCCAAATAATAATAGGTAGAAAAGGAAAACAGTGATCTACCTTTTTAGCTTTCTGTCTGAGGCGTTTATGGCTTTGACCTTTTCCTTTTCCCTTTCCTTTTTCTTTGTCCTGGAATTAAATTGATCGGAGTATCAGTAAATAATCAGAACAAGTTGTACTGCATGCAAACCTTATATAAGATTACCTTCTTTGATCCGTCACTCCGTTTATGCCTCTTTGAATGGTGATGGTCACTATCAGAAGAACAGCAATAAAAACAAACAAAGAATTTAGTATGCTGCATGCAAGTCCCTAGAACAGTAATGCAGTTATATAGCCATCAGGGTAATAATTATACAATCCGAGTAGAAATGGGATATGACTCATTAGATAGGAGAGACTTTGATTCGTATAACTGCTTAGGAGAGACTTTGATCCCATTTACGACTAGATTACAAAACTTGAAAAGAGAACTTCTCACTTTCCATTAACAATAAAGTTTGAAGACTACATAGCATATATATAGCTAAAGACATGTACAACTACAATACAAAGATAACCTATTAAATAAACTACACATTCATCAAGACTGGAAATAGATAAGATTTGATCTTTCACTTGATTGATCTTTAGTCGAGTATTTTGCACTTCTAGGCTTAGCTTTGGAAGCATCTTATCACCCAATTCTCACTTATCACCTTCTCCTCGTATTCTGATCAAACTAATATACAAGGAAGAGAAATTCTCAAAAAACTTTCAATAAGAGAAATAGAGGATACTCAATATTATCACCAGTTTCCTTTCTATGCCAAAGATTTTGCGCATCATGATGCTAATTTCTTTTAAGGTTTAGTGAATGCATGGACGTTTTTGTTAGTTTAGCTAGCTCTCTGTAACTAGCACATACCAGTAGTAACAACATAAAAGCAAGTTGTAACTCTGTGGCCGAAGCAGAAGCAAATTAGAATATGAGCATAGGCAGTTAGTAAAACTTTTTTTTGTCTCCAAACTGCATAGCACTACACGGGTACGAAAAAAAGCAGCGAGGACTATGCAACCTCAGTTATCAAAATCCATCTATACGAATCATGCATATGAATAGTGTGTGTCGCATTAATTGTCTGAATCTTACGATTTGGTATTTGAATCATACGATTCGGTAATTGAATCATACGATTTGGGATTCGAATCTTACAATTCATGATTCAAATATCAATGTTAAACTTTAATGATTATTCATTTATAACATTTTTATTGTAAAATATTTATTTTAACATTTTTAAAATTATGATCGAATCGATTCACGATTCGCAAATTGGCTATTACGATTCACGATTCAAATCACTATTTGACAACTATGTATGCAATACAATTTGGAGTCCAGCAAGCAAATACGATTATAGATTGAGTAGTCACATTTATGACACAAATAAAGTAGGTTTGGGTAAACATATTTTGCAGCAAGTCAATCAATACTCACCTAAGAAAGGTTTACATTATGACCGAATTCACAAATGGTAACAAAATAATAGAATGATAACCACATTAGTTCTCCACCTAAACAAGGATTCCACAAGCAGGTGATTAAAAGGAGAGCATCAACTTCACCTCACCATTTTGACATTCAGCCACTCATAAAAACCAAATTTTAGCTAACAAGACAGTCCTATTTCTAGACAAATCTAGTTGCTTCTAACCACTCAAGACTAGATTCTTAAAGCTCATCATTTTATAAGACCAAACTTGCTATGTGAAGCATAACCTTTAACTTAGTTGAACATAAATACACGGACACTTCTGGGTTCCATGCTCACAGTGATAGGGAAGGAGTAACATGATTCAGTTTTTTTTACCGACAAAGGACAGTGCAATGCTTGGGAATATATATTACATTGCTGGGCTGGGCTATTGAGAGTCAATACAAGATCTTAAAACCTCTTCCAACTCTTTTTGCAGTGACACCGAATATAAACCTCCAAATAATTCAAGGTCATATGAAATACATGATTAAATCCTGTTGGGTTCAATTACGCCCTAATGTTACAGATTTTATGCTACTTAGAAAATCCAAGTCAGCACCACTATCAATAAACGAAATCCCGCCAGCCAGGCAAATTGACCAAACAATAAGTAACCAGAAACGAATATTTTCTTATTTTAATTTTTTCCCTGTGTGTGACCTGTAATCCACGGAAGAAGAAACATCAGAAGACGACGATGAATGACGCCTACGGCGACGTTTTTTGTGTGAGCTGCTCTTTTTCCGTACTTTCAGACTATCCTTGTCGATCTTTGACGGCCGATGGCGGTGTCGGTGTCGGTGTCGGTGTCGAGATGAATCAGAGGATGAGCACGACGTCGAACCGGACGATGACGAGGCTGCCATTCAGAATCTCGAAGTTTCACAGAGGATCCAGTAGACGAAATTGGAATGAAGTAATTAGGTTTTTTTAGCAAAGCAATGAAGCAATTTGGTGATTTGTGGTAATCCCTAAGTCAGCCGGGCAAATTCAATTTTGGTTCGGCTTCGGACGCATGATACTTGGGCCCAACTCGGATCCATGGATACTATTATGTGTTTAGTACGGAATAACTAACCTTTACCAAAATATTATTTTAAAAATTAAGATTCTATTTTATTTTTAATTTATTTTTATTGTTCTTTTACTTAAAATGTATTAAAAGAAAAGAAAGAAAATAATTTTTTTTAAGGAAAGAAATGAAAAAAATACTAAACCGTCTTAATACTTTGTAATCAAGTCAACAGCCGGAAGACTTTTTACCGTATCATCTTCGACGGTGAAAAAACAAGAGTTTAAAAGTTCAAAATATGGATGCCGCCGTCGCAGCCTTAGTCAATTCAGTAACTGCTCTTGTCGTAATCGCCTTCGACCTTACTGTCATCTCATTCATCGACTTCCGTGTCATCGTCGCCTTTGCAATCGCATTCACCTCCGAAGTCGCATACCTCGTCTTCCTATGCAACAACATTGCCGAACCAGGCGATTTTACATCAAATGCAGCCCTCGACGCTGCACTCGACGACCTTATTGCGGCGACTGCCGCCTTTAACTTTGTGACCGCTGAACACCATGACCCTGCACGGCCCAACAAGTTCAGTGTGGATAACCTCAATGCCACTAATGCAGTCCGAATTGTCACCATCTTTTGGAGCTTATCACCCAACTTTGCTGCTTCTGCCTCTAAACTTCGCCTCGTGGTCGACACAATCGAATTCTTTGACGTTGTCTCTGACTTTGCCCTTCAGGCCGAATTACTTAGAGGGCGAGCCATACGTGGTGACATCAACCACCATATAATACAAATGAACGTGTTGGGCCGAATACCTGCCTGTCGCGAATGCTTCGTTCAGCATCTGGGAAGAATGGAAGATGATGCTCATCAGCATTGAGGTTTGTCTCTCTCGTCTAACGATACGCCGTCATGGTCACCGAGGTAATCGTATCTGGGTTGCTTGTGGAAATTAAATAGGAATAATCTGGTCTAGAATGTTGCTGATAATTTGGTTCATCTAGTCTCGGCTATCAGGGTTAAGAACAAAGTCCTATTGGATTGCGAACGAATGTGCTACCGGGTTCCAAACGAATGTGTTGTCGTGCGAGAGTTACTCAAATACGCACACAAACTACTACTGTCGTCGGGCGAAACAAAATTGTCAATATCATGGACAGTCGGGATTAACTCGTTCTACTATACAGGGCCATTTACGATTTATAGAGGTGTTCCTATTAGTGCAGGGTTCACATTATGAACTTGATTGACGTTTGAGACAAACTTGGTGAGTAGGTGACATGTTTTGTGAATTTCATTTGATATATTCAGGACTGGAAGATCTGATACTCAATATATCAAATCAAAAGTTCGTCATATATATACCCATGTCATTACGCAGCAAAAATATGTAATGACATGAGAAAATGAATGTCAAAAGTATATGATTCAGCAGTCAGAGTCACTATCACTCCTGAGGGTGAAACATGCCAGTATCCACTTTCATCACTCCTGGGCGTGGCATCTCCATCTGAGGATGGAGACGACCCATACCTGGAGTCTCCTCCAGGAAATGCAACCTCCTCCTCCTCCTCCACGTCTTCCTCCTTTTCCTCCTCCTCCTCCTCCTCTAAGGCCTATGAGGGTATGTATACGAGATTGGATACTAAGGAGGGGGCGCAAGATATATACAGGCTTGTAAAGACACGAGCACGGAAGAGTAGAGATATTGATATTGTTAAATTTATCAAGAATGAGGAAGGAAAACTCCTCCTCCTCCTCCTCGGATAGTGATCGAAGTTAACAGCAAGGCCTATGAAGGTACGTATACGAGATTGGATACTAAGGAGGGGGCGCGAGATATATACAGGCTTGTAAAGACACGAGATCAGAAGAGTAGGGATATTAATATTGTTAAATTTATCAAGAATGAGGCATAAAAAACCCTCTTCTCGGAGGGAATATAAGAGAGAGGTGCGAACAATACTTTAGTAAATTGTTTAACGAGACACGTGAATATAGTAGCTGTGTAGGGGATGGAGAGATGCACCGACTCATAAATCAGTGCGTGGTTAGATAGATATCGACTGAAGAGGTGAAGT
Source organism: Pinguicula primuliflora (assembly GCA_025802335.1). Taxonomy (NCBI): domain Eukaryota; kingdom Viridiplantae; phylum Streptophyta; class Magnoliopsida; order Lamiales; family Lentibulariaceae; genus Pinguicula; species Pinguicula primuliflora. The sequence continues at coordinate 4,298 of JAOYMZ010004980.1, read as the reverse complement.
GAGCCCTTAGTAAGATTGGAGGTGTGAAAGCAATATGAACGGACAACATACCGATTGAAGTGTGGAAGTGTTTAGGAGACGTATGAGTTAAGTGGCTAATGACTCTTTTTAACATTATCTTGACGACGGGAAAGATGTCAGAGGAGTAGCGAAGTAGCGTAGTATTTAAACTCTATAAGAACAAAGGGGAGGTACAACAAAGTGACAATTATCGGGGTATCAAACTCGTAAAGTACACTATAAAATTATGGGAGAGAATTATTAAACTTAAACTACGGGGAGAAGTGCAAGTGAAGGAGAACCAATTTGGAGAAATACCGGCGCGTAAATGGAATCTCCATATGATCTTTATAGATTTAAAGAAGGCATATGACATTATACCATGAGAGGTTATTTGGGAATGTTTAGACTCCAAGAAGGTCCAATGGATGTATGTGAGGGCTATACAAGATCTGTATGAGGTGGCGAAGACTAGTGTGGGGACCTCAGTGGGAGAAACAAAGTATTTTTGAGTGAATATAGGATTGCATCAAGGGTCAACACTGAGTCTGTTTCTTTTCGCGGTAATTATGGATGTACTCTCTCAGGATCTACAGGATGAAGTACCATGGTGTATGTTCTTTGCGGACGATATTGTCTTTGTGGATGAGACGAAGGAGGAAATCAATACAAAGTTGGAGCGTTAGGGAGAGATATTGGAGACTAAGGATCTCCGATTGAGTCGCGCAAAGATGGAGTAAATGACATGCTGTTTTCCCAATGAAACAGGGAAAAGTAGAATGGAAGTTATGATTGCGAACTAGACTCTCCAACAGAAAGATAGTTTCAAATATTTAGGAAGGATGGATGTGTGGAATGCGACGTTATCCATCGCCTCAAGGTCGGATGGATGAAATGGCGGTCGGCTACTGGAATATTATGTGATAAAAAAGTCTCACTCAAGTTAAAAGAAAAATTTTATAGAGTAGTTATAAGACCGGCGATGCTCTACGGGTTAGAGGGTTCGGCTATGAGTCTTTCACATGTGCGAAAATTTAAAGTGGCGAAGATGCGAATGCTAAGGTGGATGTGTGATCGCACGAGATTAGACAAGATTCTAAATGGGATCTTTAGAGATACATTAGGTGTCGCATCTATAAGTGCCAAACTGAGGGAGTGAAGGTTACGATGGTTTAGACATGTACGCAGAAAGAGTTTGGACGAATTAGTTAGGAGAGTCGAAGAATTATAAGTCGAAGGGCGACGAGGGCGAGGGAGACATAAGAGGACATAGAATGAGCATATTCGGTTAGATTTAGTAGGATTAAACCTCTCTGAGAACATGACCTCGGATAGGACAAGTTAGAGACGCTATATTACGATTAAAGATACATAAGACTATATAGAGTAGTTATTTGCTTATTGACATCTAGACTTATGGGAATAAGTGAGACATATTAGTGTATAGGTTGCATCTAATTGTATTTCATCATTTAAGCGTAGAATGCAGTTTATTTAGTTTGTTCATTATTTATGTAGGCATTTATTTTGTCTGTATGTGTGTAATGCATGAGTGGGGTAAGTAGTTATTTCAGTTATATTTACTTCTCGATTATTATTATTATTATTATTATTTTTTGAGCTGGGATCTCCACTCCACGCAAACAATCTTCCCATCCTGTTGAGGGGTGTAGGTATGTTTGGATTTTTTTTACCCCGAAAGGAATACGTTTATTGATAATGAAAGTAAAAGGTTACATAGGCTTGCCTAAAACTTAAAAAAAAAGACTTCAACCGAAAAACCTAGTAACGTTCTACCCATTAATGAACCTAAAAAATAAACCAACGGAAAAACTTAGATTCGGATTATATGTGGGTACCTCCTATCCATCTGAACTACTAAGTGAAGAGGGTAAATCATCTTGCCTCCTTAAAACCTTTTCTGGAAAACCTCCGGGGTAAGAGGAAAATTCGAAAAAAGAAAGAGTACAATACCCGACTTGCCTCTTTTTACAATTTGGTGCGTGCATGCATACCCTTCAATGTACCTCAACCCACAATTGACTGTAGCCCAAATAGGAGGATCTTGAACAAACTTTAATGTGTGTGGACTTGTGCTATAATGATCAGCTTCCATTCTTACTATCTCCTAATGTTCTGTATTCCTACTGCATGACCAGTCTTCAAGATGGCACAAACAGTTCTTTGTTTTGTTTTCTCCTAGGCCCTGCTGGTCATCACACGTCTACCCAGTGTCCTTCCAGCTTCATTCAACTGTCACAGGCTCTTCTTGTGACTCTCCACCAGTGTGGACGAGACTCTTTGCCTGTTAGAAAACATCGAAACCTAGTAGTATGTCAGTTCTTCTTTCTTCTCTACCTGCAAGAGAGGTTAACAGAGACAATACATGTTGCTATCTGTACCCTACTTATACTCTAACCAGTTCAGTAAGATGTCCCTGGGCAGCAGACAACAAATGAGCAGAATATAGCAAAATACAGTGATGATAATTCTATCTAGGGTTGTCTACCGCATGAAGAGCGATGTAAATCAGCTGCAAGGCTCTTCTTTCCCTTGAACTGGCCGGACTAGGGAGACCTTCAACTCCCAGGACCTCCTGAACGAGAGAGATGACAGCACCAATCACTTTGCACGACGATACTGCAGAATCCTCATACCTGCAATTGCACCTGCATTTCCATATTTCCCAACAAATAGCCTGCGGAATTAGACTAAATAGAAAAGTTAGCATTTTTCCTCCTTTTGACTTTCTCCAATTTCTGAACCTGCCCGAGAGACCTAGTGATGATCTCTTAATGCCTAAATTTTGCTGGAAGAAGTCCCAAACCTCCTCTGCTAGTTGACCAGAAGAGAAGAGGTGAGAAACAGATTCAATTTTAGGCATAACTGTGCAGCAACAGCACATTGAGGACAAAGAGATTCCCTTTTTTTGCATATTTTCATCAACAGGAACTATATTATGGAAGATTCTCCAAGTATGGAAGCTGATTTTTCCCGGGATATTAATGTCCCAAAGCAGCTTGAATTTATTTTGAGGAGGACTCCTGAGTCTGATTAAGGACCATGCTGAACTACTCGAGAATAGACCATTCACAGTCCCTTCCCAAATCGGAATGTCTCTCCCTGGACTTAGTTCTAACTCTAAGATCTGAGCTTTAAAATGACCATGGGTTTGAATCAGAAGAAATTTTTTCTACGTTCCAAGAATTATCCACTATAAGATCTTGTACCAAGAGTTTTTTTTTTTTGAAGAAATAAAATTTTATTAATAAAAGCAATTATACATAACTAGCCCCAAAAGTGAGCGTAGTTCAAATCGTACAATTGCAGAACGAGAAAGCGATAAAGGGACCAATATTAATTGGCCCAACCCAATCGACCAGTCAATTGGGCCAGAGGGCCAACCCAAAAGTTGGGCTGGCCCAATTCCGCCGGATGGCGGTCTGTAGAGATCGGCCTTGGCCCGACCCATTTGATTGGTGTTGACCAATCAAAGTGGGTGGAGGGGGAATGGGCCAACCCAAGAATAGGGTTGGCCCAAAACCATTTCGGCCCAAACCCAAACCAAAGGTTTGGAAGTGGGCGCCGCACACGTACTGTGTGCGGCCTGTATACACAGCCGGTGGTGGGGAGGGGGACCGGTACTGGGGGGCCGTGTTGAGAGCAGCTTTCTGGGGGCCAGTCGGCGTCGGTGGAGGCCGGATATGGGGATGCCGTGCTGGGTCTTGGTGTCGCCGGCCTGTGGGTAACGTGGTGACGGAGATCCGTCGCCAACGCAGGGGAAGGGTCCAGATCTGGGGACGCCGGTGCTGTGTGTCTCTGGTGGCGACCATTTCTGGGTGCAGGGACTGGAGCCGCGTAGGTGAATTGGTGTCCGGGTGCAGGGGGCGCCGGAACTGGGAGAGCCGGTGTGGTGGTGCTCCACCGCCGTGGGTGTTGGGGGCAGCAGCAGCTTGGTCGTCGGTGCCAGGGGCAGGGACGCACGGTTTTGTGGTGCTGGCCGGTGGCTGAGCTGTGGATTCCGGCCAGGGTTGGCCCTGGAGACGGCCGGCCAGAGGGCGCCGGTGTTGGGACGGGCGGCGGCCGGCGGCTACCTCACGGAGGAGGAGCGCCGGCGCCCAGAGAGAAAACCAAAATTTTTGCTTATGTTTTATTTGGTATATGCTATGACAACTAAGATTCCAATTCCATATATAGGAATTCACCGTAGTATTTGACCCGAAAGATTGTTTGTGGGTTAGTTCATGAATTCTGTAGGGGTTAGTACACAAAATTTGTAAAAAGTCATCTAAATTATT